>CM040245.1:114824610-114904018 GCA_022545495.1 Chrysanthemum lavandulifolium
TTGAAGCAATTCGTATTTTCTTGGCTTATCGCTTCTTATATGGGCTTCATCTTTGTATCAAATGGATGTCAAAGGTGCTTTTACTCATATGGTGAGATTGAAGAAGAGGTTTATGTCTCTCAACCAAAGGATTTGAGGACCCGGATCACCCAAATCATGTTTACAAAGTTGTTAAAAGCTCTCTAAACTTACATCGGGCTCCAAGAGCTTGGTATGCTCGGCTTTCATCATTCCTGTTTGGCATGGCTAGGAGAGAGGTGCTATTGATAAAACTCTGTTCTTCAAGAAGAATTACTCCGACATCATTACAGTACAAGTGTATGTGGACGACATTATCTTTGGTTCCACAAGCGAAGCTTGGTGCGAAGGTCGAGGAACTTATGAAGGTGAATTTCAAATGAGTGCTATGGGAGAACTTACTTTCTTTTTGTGTCTCGGGTTCGTGAAACAAGATGGCATCTTTATCGGTCAAGATAAATATGTGGGGACATTCGAAGAAGTTTGGTATGGAAGGTGTTAGGTTGCCACCACACCTTATGAAGCTCCAAAGACTAAAGCAAATAATGAACAGATCTACCACAGAATGTGCATCATGCAGTCCATGATTGGTTCATTGATGTATCCGATGACTTCAAGGCATGATATTACGTTCTCTTGTAGTGTTTGTTCTCGACATCAAGTCACTCCACTTGCTTCCCATCTCAATCTTTGTCAAGAAGATCTTTAAGTACCTCAAGGCCAACTCTCTTTGGGCCTTTGGTACCCAAAGAATCTCCTTTCAAGTTAGAAGCATATAGTGGCGGTGATTATCTTTGGTGCAAATCTGATAGAAGATCCACAACTGAGGTTGCCAATTTCTAGGCAAAGGTTGATTTCTTGGCAATGCAAGAAACAAACTATTGTGGCCGCCTCAACTCTTTGAAGCGAGTGCGTTCTTCTTTTAATGCTGTGTGACAAGTCCTTTGGATTAGAACCAATTCTTGGACTATGGGTACAACTTTATGAACACTACAATTCATATAGATAATCAAAGTACCATCTGCGTAGTCAAAAATCCAGGTTTTCACGGTCGAGCGAAACACATTGAAATCGGCACCACTTTATAAGAGATGCTTATGAAAACATTTGATAAAAGTGGCTAAAATCCATCACTGATGATAATGGCGGACTTATTAACAAAAGCGTTTGATGGACCAAGGTTTCAACACCTCTGGTCAATATTGGAATGCTAAACCCTTGTTGCATAGTTTAAGGGAGGCATAGGCCTCGGGGAGCATATACCTCGAGGGAGGATTTGTGCACCAAACTCTGCATTTTTGTTTGTTTTATATTTACTCTGCAGATTTTTGCTTGTTTTATATTTTAGTTTGTACTCTAACACTAACTTCTAATATTTCTCTAGTTTGTTTGTTTTTGTTGTTGTGTATGTTTTAGTGCTATGCATTTTGGGTTATGCATCTTTGCATTTTACCATTCCTTATCACGGATTACTGATATATACATCCAATGATCAAGATCAAATTCATCAAGAGTGGCTTATTAGTACATGGTCGGATAAATTGAAAGAATGGTGCTTGTTTCTTACGATTACAAATCTTGAAGCATACAATTTGATTCTCTTGAAGATAATCTTGAAAGAAAAGAAATTGAAGTCAAATTGTTCATTCATTCATTCAAGAAAGCAGGTTCGACTTCGACTTATAAAGTCAACTTCTATTTTGCATCCTCAAGATCTGGTACATACATAAGCTAAGCCTAATCTAGTGTATATCTTTCATTCGAAATCTAATGGAATCTGGATATGCCTTTGATGTTAGCTTTGCTTTAGTAGATCTTGCATAACCACCCATTCGGTCTAAGCGGCTGGTTGGATATGCATGACCATGCAACGAAGATGCTAAGGACCAAAATGGAGGGATGGATTGATGAAAGCGATTGATGATGACGATGACCACGTAGGATGACGAAGAGAACTATCGTGTCCTTTGTGCTTCATCTATTCATTTCAACCAAAATGCAATCGATCCACCCTCCTCAAGCCCTTCTTCTATCGATGTGTGTTCATGCACCAAAAGATGGCGCGATGAGACAAGAACCACCTCTCTATCTTTGGGGAGTGGCGGTTCTCAGCACGAGGTCTTTGTTGAGACCGAGTCTTTGGAGGTTGGGAGTAAGATGTTCCCTCCTTATAGGAGTCATCAGAATCATCAGTGATTCACTTGGAGTCACTACTACTTGTCATCTTCGAAGAAGAAAGAAAGGCGATTTATTTGGTCTTGGATAGGGTTGAGGAAAGTAATGGAACCATGGGTTTGATTCACCACTTGATGATGTTGAAGAGGATGATGAAGATAAGGAAGTGAGATCTATGATCTCGGGGTTTGGTATTCATGGTGCAAATGGGTTAATTGAGGTTATGTGGCTTCATAGGGTTTGTGGTAAATATTTGGGGATCTTGGTGAAAAGATGAGTTACATTGGGATCATTTTATAGGCAGTTCAAGATTCAGCGAGTTTAATGCAAGTAGGTGGCACGATAATTCTAGAAACTTACGAAGATATTCTTATCTTTGATGCATACTAGCGATGCCATAACTTGATGATTGATCTTGTTTTACCCGAAGTGTTATTTTGGGTTGGGTCGAAAGTTGTCATACACGTCGACAATGGTCAACCAAGCGGTCCATTTTCTTTGACTATAATTTGGCAAAAACTTCATCCACCATCACTAAGCTTGAACAAACAAATTCCTCTCATTCCACTTCCACAAACACTCACCATTTCAAGAATCTTAACTCTAAACACTCATATTCCTCATGGCTCTTGAATTTAAATATGATCACAACAAAGTTGCATTTACGGGTAATGGCAAAGGTTATGGTATGCAGAACCAATGGTGGAATTCTGAAAAGGTCCAAGATTCGTTATGCTCTAACTCATTCTCCAAATGAGGATATATGAATCCTTGGTTACTCAATTTTGGGCAATTCTTTGAGAAAGGGCGAGGAGAGATTTTGTGATTGATGAAGCGAGTGCATTGTGACCGAGGACCTAATCGGAAGGAAGCTTCACCTAGAAGATCTTGATGGAGCATTTTACTCTAATCGGGAAGATGTCTTGAATGGGCTAAAGGGCTATTAGGCTATCGTGGTACTAGAGCGATATGTGGCTAAAGAAGGAACTACTGCCCAAATGGAGGTTCTGGTTCACACACTGCTCCAATGCATGAGCAACAAGACCGGAGGATGGGACGATTCTCTACTAGACGGGATATGGTATTGTGTGTCTTTCTCAAGGTAACTTTCAATTTTTCTAAGTATATTTTTAAAACATGGTTGAAAATATTCAAAAGACAAAAGGAAAATTTTAATGTACCCAAGGTTTTACAAATTATATTAGACACCTCTACCCAAGCCCAAGCTTTTTATCCTATAGGTTCCTTGTTGCTAAATTGTTTGCAACCATGAAAACTCACTTTCGGAGGAACATCATCCCTTGCTAGTTGCCATGTTGCCCTGGGGTAATGAGGTGCTTCTTGAGGAGAATGTCTCATAATCCTCCTATCTCACCTATGGCGTGATGGTAATCCATTGGTTAACATTGATGAGGCCCATCTTCTCTTGTTGAAGCAACTCAAGTTGCTCGGACCAGCCACCACGAACCGGTCCTTCACCCACTTGATACTCGCGATGAGTCGAGATCTTAATAGACCTCCCACACAAGTCCTGTGAGGGATCCTCTCGATGAAGATCTTCCTCACCTGAGCATGACCATGATTCTCTTGAAAGGTCCAATGAGGCTCCCCAACCACGAGCATCTCTGGTGGAGTGAGGACCCCATTACACTCATCATGTATGCTCTTGTCATTGGTATCTGCGGAGGTTAAGAATCGAAAAAGGAGCTTGCGAGACCAAGTCTTCTCTTGGAAGTAAAATTGAAGAACTGAGAATCAGGTTAAGGTCTTAGAGCACAAACTAAAGGGTCTTCCAAAAGGCCGGTGGTTTCATCGATGAAGAGCAAGAAGTTCCTCCCTGGATCTCTAGAAATGTTAGTGAAGTGTCTCAGTGACCTTCATCGGTGGTGCCACTTCATCAAAGAAGAAGAAACATTACGTACACGGAAGAAAGAGATCGATCTTCATAAGGTTTCTTGAAGCTTCATAGGAACACAGGGGCGATAAGGATGCATCTCCGGATCTTGGACAATCTTCATCTGTTCAAGAACCATCGTGCCCTTCACCTTCAAAGAGATCTTCTGATGTTCTTGTCTTGACCACTCCAGTTGATAATCTACATCAACATGTTGATCTAGGTACTCCAGAAGAAATTCCTATAGTTGATCTAACTAAAGAAGAGTGTGCTAAGCAGCCTGATGATAAAAGGAAAAATGTCATCACTGAAGATGAGCTTGGTCCTAACCTGGTGACTGAGGAGGAAAGACTTGGTCAAGCAAGTAGATTGGCAGAGTTTGAGAAGACAAAGGAAAGTGTAGCATTGGCTAAACAACTTGGAACAGAGGAATTTTCATCTCTAACTCCTGAGAGAAGAAAAGAACTAGATGAGCTGAGGTTAAGATGCTGCTTGAACAGGGATATCCTCTTGACAAGTCATTTCAAAGCCTTCTCTAGCTCAAAGTATATTAGGTGAAGATTTCCTCATGACAACTATGTGGAGCGAATGATGGCTCGGGAGAGACAAAGGAGGCAAGAAGCAATTGAACAAAGAGGGCCATCCAAGCTCGAAGGCCAAAACAAACCTCCCACTAAAGATGAAATAAGAAGGTGGTGAAAACCAATACTACGGTCAACTCCGGCCTAACAATGAAGCAAGTCAAGGCTTTTCCGATCATGTCATGTATCGCAAATATAACCAAATCATGGAAGAAAGATCATTATCTTTAGCAAAATCTCTCAACCTAAAGGGACTTGGAGAATGAAGCTGCTCCAAGCAAAAGACTCAGGTCGTGATGCTCCAACCAAGGAATCCTCTCCGGTCATTCTCTGAGCAACCAAGTTGCCTCTCTCTGCCAAGGTCAATCTCTTGAACCATCTTCCATTCCTCCTGAAGCACACAAGCATCGCCCTCTCCTCGGTCATACCTAATGGCACCTGGGAGATTCTAAAGTTAAGGAAGGCGATCTCGCGAACCAAGCAGAAAAAGGCTATAAGGATATCCCGCAGGATGAAAGCACTTGGCGCTTCAACCCAGTCTCCATCTGCGATACAAGTCCTACTATCAATGCAGAAGATGAAAATGCTCCCTCGAGGATATCTATCGACTGGGAGAAAGCGAAGAATGGCCAAAATATCTCCTTTGGATCTTGGCGATGACTCGGCTTTCATTGTAGAAAGATCTGCTGCGATTTTCGGATGGAAACTCGGATGGGGTGATAGAGTGAAATTAAGGATGATGAGATGAATGTTCTTCATCGAAGGACTCCACTCAATGGAATTCACCTTTCTAAAGGAAATTCTACACATGATTGACAGTGGACTTAATTCTCATTTCACTCAAATTACCACCCACTGCAACAAGGAACCTCAAGGTTGGAATGTTTTACCAGGAGATCTTCAAGTTACATTGAACTCTGCATTCTCAACAAAGCATCTTCCATTTGGGAAAACTTCATCGGTGGAAGCTCATATCTGGAGATTCTATCCTCTCCCTCGGTGCATGTTCTTGAGACTAAGGGTGGCATAGCTTGTGCATGTTATCCGAAAGAAAGTATCCTTTGCCCAAAGGCGATGGAAAAGATCTTTGAGTCGGTGGAAATTCCTCCAGGACCACATGGGAAATGAAAGGCAGTCGGCTCTAACTCGGTAGGATTGATCAAACTCAACTCCAACAAGCACTAGGCCTCTTCTTCATTCATATCAGACACTTGGTACTCTGCACTATCTTGTTTTGATTATACTAGTTTGCATTACTCTTTATGCCTTTATTTGTCAATTTTTAATTAAAAAAAAAAAAAAAAAAAAAAAAAGTCTTTCATAAAAAGAAAACTCACAAAAACATCATTTTAAAAATAGTGATAGCGTTTATTTAATAAAATTAGGTCTTTAATTTTACTTCTCAATGATTATTAAGCCTTTTCAGTATAATAAACTTTTGTTACTTAGTTAAAAAAAAAAAAAAAAAAATCTACTTTTATGCAGATTTTTTTCGATGATCTTAACTCTTGATGTACCTTTTGTATGTCAAAGAGTTGGCTAGTCAAAGTGCACTTTGGTAAAGACACATCAAATCTGATGATAAATGTAATGGTTTGCTCAAAATCATAGGGTTTGCAACCACCCATGCTTAGCTTATTTGAGGTTGTATGGTCATCAATTCACCATGGTCTATTCCTTTTTGGAATCCAAGAATTGGCTAGCCACATGAATATGGCATGTGGTAAAGGCAATCGAATCCATATTTGGTGCTCAATTCACCAATTCTAAAATTGACTAGTCTGAGCAAGCGGCTACGGTAAAGACAAGCCAAATCCGTTTATATGGTTCTTTGGTTTGCCAATAAATCGAGATGGTTATCAATGTACCATAGTTTTCGAACTCAAACATGTGGCTACTCGGTAGTAATGGCTATTGGTAAAGAGACATCAAATCCATTAATTTCAATGATTCACCTCTCAGGAGTTCACACACAGGAAGTGATGAGAATAGTATTAAACTTATATGTTTTGATGTACAAAATGTCATATGTTCTTCTGCAAAGATGTGGTATTTCACGATTCGGTCATCATCTGGATGTTCTAATTCGACTTTTGGTTCGCGATCCTCAAGATCTTGTCCACTCATTGCTTACACAACATTATGGTACAATCCTCAAGGAAAATGTTACAATCCTCAAGACATTAGCGATCTATCAAGGAAGCTGGAACTTAACCTAGTCAAATTCCGGTTTAGGGAGGATTGTTGGGAATTAATGTCTGGCGATTCTACAGAAGCACGAACTCTTGATTACGAAGCTTGATCGAAGAGATTCTAGAAGAAGAATTGATCTTGCCAAGTTATACTTGAGTGATAAAGCGAGCGGTGTGTTCTTCTTGAAAGTGGGAACCACGTGGGAGAGATAAGCTCGGTTTAGAGTAAAAGTCGGTGTAGGTATGTATAGGTTGGCGCCGTATTATGTAGAGCTTATCAGAATAAACAAAATGATTAACAAAACAATATGATTAGTTGCATGCTTGTCTAGTTGCATGCTTAGTCTAGTTTGGTAGTAGAAGCGTAAATTGTCAACGCTCATTAGGGTTTCTTGCCTATATAAGAAACCATATTAGTTTGTAATAGATAAGCTTTTCTTAAGTTTCTCAAGTCTTGTATTCTATCCGAAACATAGAGTTTCTATAAAAGATCCATAGAGGATCAAAAGTGTTCTTAGTTATTATAACTTATATTTATTTTCCGCTACAATACTAAGTTGTAGAGATCTTCTATTAGTTTGCTTGTGATTACATAGGCAACGCTAACGATCTCCGAGTGCTTAAAGATCTATCAAGGTCTTTGTTTCTATCAGATCTAAACTCAATTTTGCGAGGACTAGTTGACCAAAATGTCAAACACCATAGCACGTTAACATAAAAAACATTATGTGAAAATTTTGTACTGTAATTGACTCAATTACGTCCTAAATCTAATAAAGAAAGCGTCACATGTAATTTGAACTTTATATTAAATTATTCATAAGAAATCTTAGACTTAATGATATAAAATTTTGATTATTAATACCAATTATCATCTTACATAAGTTAAGGGGTGTTTGTTTAAGCCTATATGTATTGAGCTTATTTGATTTGGTTCATATTTCATAAGCCCCAATATTTCTGGCTTATTTTGAGATTTAAGGCGCATACAAGTTTATCATATCATAATAAACTTATATAAGCCCACAAGTCTCAAAATAAGCCTAAAATGTGACTTATGAAATATAAGCCAATCAAATAGCTAAATAGTGGGTGTTATTCGGGTGACCCGCCGAGTCATTCGGTCAATCGGGTTCAAACTTATATTTGGGTCAATCGGGTCAACCGAATTGACCCCGAGTTCTAAACAAGGTCGGGTTCGAGATATGTTTTTAGCGGTTGAGCCGCCGAACCGACTAATCGGCTCGACAACACTTTTACAATGTAAAAATACTTGGGTTGACCCCAAACAATTGACTGAACCGAGTTGACCCGAACCCGAATAACACCCTACTGTAAGCCACATAAACTTAAACAAACACCCACTAAATGTTTGTAAATTAAACTAAAAGAAACAAAATACATTTCGCACTCCTCCTCTTTTCCCCCAATGTTTTTATTTTTATCTACATCCCATAAACCCAAGCTATATATAATCGATTACTCTACTCACCAATTTTATAGGATCACATTCTCCTCCTTCTCAAAAGCATTACAACAAAATTACTATCAGTAAAACAAGGTAAAATCATCTTTCCCATTCTTTTACCAACTATCCTAAACTTGATAGAGATCTAGGCTTATCATAATTTCGTAATAGTGAAACCCTAGTTTTTTGTTATTTGATTAATTCTGTTTGATTCTCTACGACTTTTGTAAGTAATTGATAAAATTGAGTAAATGATATGTAGATGCTCTAAACTTTTGGTTATATCTCTAAGCTTATTAATCAAATTAGGGCAATAAGAAAATCTGTAATGGTTTGAAGAATTAGTGTTCTTATGCTCAAACACTATGATTGAATTTTAATTTCATTTCTAGATGGGTTAATAATAAAGCAATTGTGATTCATTTGTTTACTGGAGATAATGTTCTTATTTGTTCGCTTGAACTCAGACGATGGTGTCAAGGAAGGATAAGAGAACAAGGAAGGATAAGAGAGTTCGCACCAGAAGTGACAACGACAGCCAACAAGTTGAAGATGTACTTAAAATGGAGTCAAACCATTCGGATGGTGACGAAGGTATGTAGTAATTTTATGGCATGTTTATATGGTTCAGTATAAGCTCTTACTCTATTAGAATATTTATTTATTGGTACTATTCTTTTTTAGACTCTATTAGATAATTTATTTATTGTTGCTTTTCTTTTTTAGTTCAAGTGATTCAGCGCAAAAGAGTTAGAGGACCAACATTTATGCCAAAAGTTTGGACCAAATATGGCGATGATCGTATTAGTGTTTCATTCAATGAATATGGACAACCCATTCATAAGAAAACAACAAGCACGTTGACCCATTTCATGGGATCCTTGCAAGGAGTGGAAAATATTGTCCGCTTCACAAACCATGGCCTAAAGTTCGAGTGATAAGAAAATGATTTTGCTCGGCGTCTTAAATGTATCCTAAACATACATTCAAAATTTAACTATCTAATATATATGTTTCCACATCTTGCATTAATCAATTTTGCTTTGTAGGATAAGTTTGATCTTCCTATGGGTTGCGATGATTGGCTTTTAAAGTCTTTTGGAAAGAAGGTTAGGAGCCGGAGGGCGGTGAAGAAAGAATATTATGATCCATCATTGTCTTATCGTGAACAAATTAATTTCAAGCCAAAGCGCAGTGCATCTGGTCAATGGAAGAAACTTGTTAAGACTTGGAATAAAGAAAAATCAAAGGTATGTTAAATTGCTAACGAGTGTTCCTACTAGTACTTGTTTTGTAATGATTCTTTAACTAATTGGCGCATTTGTTAGGGTATAAGACTACACCATTGATCATAATATTAAGTGTGACTTGTAGGCCGATTAGCATATTTATATGGTCGATCACTTGCAATATATTAGTATATATCATATTATATATGTATATAATGTATGCTAATTAACTAAATCAATGTGTTTATTTCATTTGCAATTACAGTTTGCAAGTTGAACATTTTTATCTTTTGGCTAGTATGACTACTTATGCTTATTTGCCTACTGTTTTTCATGTTTACCACCGCTACGATGTTTGCGTATTGCTTCTTGATTTTATGCATTTGATCCCCTGTCGAAAGGGTGTTTGGTTCTGACTTCTGCTGCTGACAATGGGTGTTTGGTTCTTTGCGGCGGGGCGTTAGTACTAAGTTTATGGTACTAAGTTCTTTTAAGATGGGTATTTGCTCTTGATATTATGATGTTTTGAATTTGTCGATAATGATGTAGGTGTGAAGTGTTTTGAAAAATTATCTTATCTAATAATCAGATAATCTCCTCGTATGCTAGTGCTTCTCTTATTTTGTTTTCCTTGTTTGTATGCTTGGTTGACTTGGTGAATTTTCTTACTTACATAAGGTTGTAAGCAAATGATGGAATGTAGGAAACATTGTGAATAGTTAAGATTGGACTTAAGATTAACAGAATCAATGAGTGTGACTATTATGTTTTGTTCATTATGGCCTTTGACAACCAACAAAAAGTACGGATCCGTGAAGTTGTAAAAACCATCGACAATATGTGTTGAATTCGAATTTCTGAAAGAAAAGACAAGAAATAAGTACTCTATAATAACCTTATATACATAGTCTAGTTTATTAATGGCCTTATATCATAACTGAATGAAATTTAAGTTTTTGCACATAAGTTAGAAGCCCAAAAACCCAACACTATAAATGGCTACAAGTTTATGGACTGTTTTACATGAAGGTCACAGAAATTACACTTCTAATGGTGTATTTAGTAGAAACCCATGTTATATAACCTTGAGAATATTCACCTGCTTCCTCATTTGTGCGTTCGAACGTCACTGAGTATGTAGCTTTCTTGTTCATCTGTGTGAAGTTAATCCTGTTGGGATTCACGATCACAAAAACTGCTTTTGGTGCTACAACCATGACATCATAAGATGTACCACATGGCTCTCCGACATTAGTCACCGTCCTTAGCTGTTTGAGATGGTCCCATTTATGACAAAAGAAGGGTAGTTCATTGGCCTTACGGTATCTTGGATTTTATCGAACACAAAGCGCTCGATGTGCTGATCCCAACTTGGTCATCGCTATATCCGAGACCATACAAGTAAGGTATGTAATCATCAGGCTGGATATCATAGATCAGGCCGGGATCATTTGCCTTTGATGGGTTAACATGACCTGCTCCAGTATCAA
Source organism: Chrysanthemum lavandulifolium (assembly GCA_022545495.1). NCBI lineage: Eukaryota > Viridiplantae > Streptophyta > Magnoliopsida > Asterales > Asteraceae > Chrysanthemum > Chrysanthemum lavandulifolium. The sequence continues at coordinate 114,835,658 of CM040245.1, forward strand.
ATACGTCTGCTGGTAGTAGTGTTTCATCAACTATTCTTGTATTCACCACTTACCTATTCTTGCATTCATACCTCTTTCACACAATAATACTTTTCCCTTAACATCAGTACCTTCAGGCGAACCATTGACACATAACTTGGAATTTGGTTTGATATTCTTCCTAGTTGACCTCAAGCCTAATGTCATTTCAATGATGTGTCGGGTTGCATAACCATGCACATGGTGGTCTGAAATAAAATTTTGACGCAGGGGAGACAACCAAAATAATTCAGCTGATATATGATTAATTAAGCCATGTTACTACCTATGCTTATTTGTCTATTGTTTTTATATTACTACTGATTTTTATGTATATGCCTACCGTTTTTACATATTTAATTACTTTCAAAAGGGGTGTTTGGTTCCTGACTTACTGCTGCAGCAAGGGTTGTTTTGTTGCTGCAGCACGAGTGTTTGGTTCTGAGTTCGTGGCTACTGGTACTGAGTTTGCTTGAGCTTGCATTCTGGCATGCATATATAAATTACTACTTTTTGCATATCTTAACAGTATTTTTGCAATGTTGGGATGATTATTCATGATTGCTTCTTGCTTACTACTGAGGGAGGTGAAAAAATAAGGCAAATAGGGAAAAAAGAAGGCGGTTCAAGTCACGGGTAAAAAGATGCTATAGTGCGTGAAGAAGTTAAGGTAATCATATATAATTGTTCAAGTATTAATGTAAAATATTAATATGTACGAGAATAATTTTTGTTGTGAAACAGATTCCTTAGGTGGGCGTGAACCAACAAGAAAGGAATTGTTCCGTGCTTGCTTTTCTCTACCGATGGCGTTGCAAAAATGTTGAAGCTACAAGCGCAATTGTATGTACTATGTTTATATCCTCTGTTATCACCTATCTAATACTTGTCATCTAAAGATAACTAACATTTACCATGACTTGCATTCATTTTTTTGTTGTTGCAAGTGTAGTAGTTTTAAGGACGGTTAACATATTTGGTATCTTTAATACAGGATGAAATGGAAGAATTGAGTTCTCAACTTCGGAGGGTGCGATGATGAGCCCGGACCACAAGATGTATATTCAAAAGTTATGGGTAAGGATAACAATGGACCCGTGAGACTTGTATGGGTTAGGTGTCCGTGCTTCGATGTTTGGGGTGTGGTACCAAGTCACTCTGCACGTCATAGAGATAAGCTCATGTATAAGTCTAGATGTGACCGACTTAGCGAGGAACTCGGCGAGTTAAAGTGAGAGATTCTCAAAGGCGGTCGAGTGAAAATGGTTCTTCGGTGTAAATGTAGTTAATGAACCTCTACCTTTACGGGTATGTGTCTATCTTGGTGATATATGTACCCTTACTAATTATAGTATGACATTTATTAACGATACATATTGTAGGTCGGAGCTCAAATTTACCTCAAAGTATTTTTAACTCTACCGAGATTGTAGCAAAGGAAGGATCAAAAGCTTAGATCCAAATGAAATTGTTGGGGTGAAGAGATAGGTCCAAACCGTGCGAGGTCAATGTTCAAGTGCCTATCAAAGACATGAACACTTGGTGAGGCGATATGGATTGTTTGTCACAATTAATGTTGTTATTGGTGTAATTGTCGTATTATATTGCCCTTTTGTTTCAGCATGTTAACTTATTAAACTTGTGACATCTTATACGATTAGAATTCAACGTGAGTAATGGGTTGAATGAAAAAACAAGATGGATTTTAATGGGTTATACTCGTAATAAAGTAGTTTGCTTGTATTTCAATAGGTTAAGGCGCAACAAGGCGGGGTGGTTATTTAATGAATTGTTGTGGGTGATTTGTTTTATGTATTTGTAGTTGTATGGATTTTTAGTTTAGTGAATAGTAATTTGTTGCTACTAAAAATTAAATAGGTATTGATATCTTATATTTGCGTGTTGCATAATTGTAGGTGGTACCTCAAGATGATGCGTGAAGATGATCCATAATGACTCAAAATTATCTACTTGACTTTAGTTCTCATTGTTCAATTTCCTTGTAATAAAAGTTGAAAGACTATTTGGATGATGTTAAAGCCTAATCAACTCAAAATGTTGCTTATTTAAATGAAACTTCTTAGTTATTTTACGTGTTATGGTTCTCATTTCTTGTGTTTTATATAGTGTTCAGTTATAATTGTTCTTAAAACCTACAAGTGTTCATGAAAGTATATTGAAAATAAGATTTTTTTTAAAATAGAAAGCGTCTTATAATGTATGTATATCAAGACACTAAATTTGGTCTCAACAGGCACTTATGTATTAGGACCTTTTTCTTGCACTCAAATAAGAGTTGATGCATCACACAATTTCGTCCTAAAAAAAATTTTGTAGGACGCATGAATGCGTCTCAATATGTGATATAATTTCGTTCTAATAAACATTTTTTTAGAACGCATGAATGCGTCTCAATATATAATATAAGGTTGGAATATCTTAGAACACTTTAAAGCATCCTATTAAGTTGTCTATTAAAACACAAATTGCGTCGTATAAAACGCTTTACGGGACTATTTTTTTTTGTTTCATAATGTTGGCACTTATTAGGATGCTTGTAAGTGTCCTAATAATTTTTTAACTTTATACAACGCCTTTATATGTGACACTTATATCATTGGTCCTATTATGCTAAAGATCCTATAAAGTAACCTGATAGGACACTACTCGGCGTCTTATAAAGCCTAATTTTTTGTAGTGAGTTGCCTCAAATGCATCATCAAGTAGATCTTATTGAACTCAGCATCAATATATTGTTCACTTTTGCAAAAAAGAAATATATACATTATTTAGTTTTAATAAATACCCTAGAAAAGTATATTTGTACGTAAAAAGTATCACGTGTGTACAAGCAAATAAAAAGTGACTTTTTAGTCTTTACCATCTATTTGACATTCCTACGGATAGACAAACCAAATAACAATGTTCTTTTCTAAATTAAATCAAAGCTTGATCAAACATTGAAAAAATTAAGTCTATAATACATGCATATATATTATTATTCTACTTAAGCACACATGATAATGAGACATAAATTAAAATTGATTAAGCAACATATAATCAGGAAATCTAATTATTAGTAGCAAATTGACTCATTGATCCCATGGCTGAACCATAAGATGCAAACTTGACAAGATCTTGTGGCAAGAACGGCCGGCCACCTTCTCGTCCCATACCCAAGAAATCTCTTGTTAATCCGTTATCAACTCCACTAAAATTCCGTTGCATCATCTTCATTGGCGCCATTGCTTCGTTTCTTGACATGATCATTTGTTGGTGGTCGAGATTACTTGCTTGAGGACTTGAATTCGAGGAATTGTTGTTCATTGCAGTCGAGACTTGGAGTTGAGTGGTCATATGAGGAAGGGAAGTAATATTATTGTTCACCAAACTGACTGCAGAGTTTGATGTAGTGGAAGATGTGTTCATGAGCCCGAAACTTGTCCCAAAGACCGATGGGTTGCTCCTAGTTGAACCCATTTGAGCCGCTTTTTGAAGAAGTGCGGTTGCAGACATTGGACCTGTAGATTCGGTTTGGTTCATTGAGTATAATGAAGCTAGGGTTTCCTCTTTAAGACCTTCAGTCATTGGTGTTAATGATAAACTTGGCATTTGGTTCGAGTTTGCATAATTTGGCATAGAAGATGAACCAAAAACATTAACCATATCGGCTAAACCTGCAGAGCTTGACGACATGTAAAGATTCGAATTCATATTCATTTGATCCATTGGAGAAAGATTGAGCTGAGAATTTGCTTGGTCTAACCAAAGTGACAATCTTGGCTTGTTTTGATCTCCAAACTCAGGGCGAAAACCAGAACCGAACTGTGTCATCCCAGCAAACCCATGAGGGAAATTAGGCTGATGATTAGGATTCATCATGGATTCGTTCAAACCTTCGTTTTTTAAACCAAGGCTATTTGGGGTCCCTAGTCGTACGCTTTCTTCAGCCAACGCGTCACAAAATGCGCGATGAGTTATGAAACTATCCTTCCTGCACAAAACAATCTAACATATTTAAGTCATGCACATTCAATGTCCATATTGCATTAAATTCCAAACATTTATTATACGAACTCAAACAAAAAACATAGATTCCTAAACAAATTTAATACAACAAACGTACACATACCTGGAGAAAAGTGTGCCACAGTCACATTTGTACTCTCTGGTACCACAAGTCTTGGAATGAGCTTTCCAGTCAGATTGAACTGCATACTTCTTGGAACACTTTTCACATTTCCATTTTTTTTCACCATGTTTCCGGCTAAAATGTTTCTTAATTCCGGTTAGATCGCCTAGTGCACGAGATGGATCGTGGTGGACGCAAGTTACTTCGGGGCAAATGTAGACTTTCTTCTTGATAGGATCTTGTTTGTTTCTTTGTTTTAGCTTCCATGGTAAATTGTGACCTCTTCGGTGAAGTTGTAGGTTTTGGTCTCTTTGAAACCCTTTGTTGCATATTTCACATACGAATCGGTTTGTTGCCATAAGTGATTTTGGCGAAAGTGCCATCACTTCAGCTTCTGGATCTGTTTACATTTAAAATAAAACGAAATGGCAAATTAAAATCAGAACTGAAGAAAATTTAAATTACTTAACCTTCATACTAATACTATTATTTTGAAAAATATATTAATTGAACTATAAAAGGTAATAAATTACACGAATTAATCTCATGATGATAAACACTCAAACTAGAAGAAAAAACATGTTGCAAACAAAATGAACCCTTTTAATCTCGTGATAATTAAGTATAAGTAGTCAATTCATATTTTAAGAAAGATCCATTAGTCCATACTCCAAGATTATTGGTAATTATTTCACGGATTTATCGACATAATAGTTTACATCCATGTGTGAATATACCAAAGTACTAGATATGAAAATGAAACATTTGTCTCAAACTTTGTATAACATCATATCAATGAAAAATAGAGTTCTAGTAATAGGATTCATGTAAACCAAGTTAATCAAATTGTCAAGCCAACCATAAAGAACAAATTAACCAAATATTCCATGATACCAATTAAGTTAAAAAAATCAAGAAATCTGTAAAATCATAAAATATGTTTTGCATGTGGAAAGAACACAAAAACACTAAGATGATGATATGATTAGATATACCTGGGGTGCCTGGTAAGTTCCTCTTCTTCTTGAGATTGGAGATGGGTTTAGGGCTAGGGTTTGGTTCATGAGTTGGTAGTTGATGGTTGTTGTTGTTGTTGTTGATGATGATGATGATGATCTTGAAGTGGAATAGGAAACATCTCACCAGACCTCATATCCTGATCAAAAATTTTGTTTCCTTTTTAGCAAATACTAAGATTGGAAGCTTAGGTTGTTGTTTAGCAAACACTTGGAAAAACAAACAACAAGATTTTCAAAACAAACTAAAACTAGAAAACAAAGACAACGTAAGCACAACACAACACAAAGAGTATTTGGTTTTATGTATCCAAACAAAACTTCCTATAGAAGTATATGTAGGATTGTGCCAAAAAAAGTAAGAAACAATTTACTTAAAAACACAAGAAGATATAGCTAAAACAAGAACCAAAACAAACAAAAACCACAATAATCTAAAGAGAACTACTACTAGTACTAGTAGTAGTGGTGTTGTTACAGACAGAAAGAAAGATCTGGTGTGGAGTTTACTTACAACTAAATTGTTGTTGTATGTGTTTTTTGGTGTTTTTATCACTAATTAACTAAACACCAAAAACAAGAAAACCCCAAGACTTTGAAACACCTATCTTTATACAGAATATTTCCTCTCTCTTGTGGATGATAATAAATTGGAAATGCTTACTCTTCTTTGTTCGTCTTCTATCCTTTTATCTTTAGCCCTTATTTTCAAACTCGGTCAGCCATAGATTTAGCAGTGTAGGCCCACTTGCCTCTCTTACACACACAAAAACACACACTGAGGGTGTAAATAAATGTCTAGATTAAATATTTTATATATCATGTGTGTGTATATTGGCTGTTAGCTGCTTGTAAGCAGAATGTGTAGAGTTGTGTGTCATTTGTAGTTTTGGCACCTCAAATTCCTATTATCAACACTATGTACTTTTCAAAACATTTAATATTCCTACACACGAAGACACATGCGCATAACTAGAGAAAGTCTAGCTAATGCTTGGGAAGTGAAATTTATTTCACTTTTTTAAAAATGACCACGAGAAAATAATGTAGTCTAAATGAATTCTTTTCACTTTTTTAAAAATGACCACGAGAAAATAATGTAGTCTAAATGAATTCTCCTCGATATTGTAAGACAAGAAAAAGAAAATGGAATTTGATTAGTTGAGGATGTGATTTACATTATTGAGGTACAACAAAATTGTTGAAACTAACCTAAGGTGTTGCTCAATGGACAATTTGTTTGGTATATGCTTTGGAATTATATATATATTTCTTTCAATATATATCTTCAAGATATTTTAAAGAAAAAGAATCCTCTCAAGTTGAGATGATCAACTTGTTCGAGTTAGGCGTTTATGGTTTCGCCGTCTTGAACTTGAAGTCAGTCAATCTCTCAACTCAGTCAGATAATCTCTCAACTTGAGATGATCTTCCTCCTATTTTAAAAAGGTTCTTAGAAATCTATTCCCATAAATAGCCTTTAAAAAAAAGAGCTGATAAATTCACGACTCTATTTCATAAATCCACTGCAATTTAATGTGCAATTACATTTATGCCCTCACACTGCACTTCATATATTCATATCCTTGTTTCTCTTTACGCGTTTTTCGTATCCATCATTTTTACCGTCATCGTGGCCATACTTCTATTACCCACGCTCTAATTAATATGTATATTACGCTTATATATGAAGTCGCACTTCCGTTTTTATTGCTATTCAATTGTTTAATAATGAAAAACTCTAGTCTATGAACGCTCAAATCTTAAAACTACCATTGACATTAGAAAGTTGGTTTATAGATTCATGGGTGTGATCGAGATTGGTTAAGTTTCAATATGATAGGGCGATGAATATTGGTCTTGAATCGAAAATATCAAAAATCAAACGTATTGAAACCTAAACAAAATTTGAAATCATTTTTGTTTAAAACCGAACTAACCAAATGAATTGAGGGCAAACACGATAACTCAAAATGAGCAACTAATTAAATGAATTGAAAAACTATATGAATACCCGTACAATCGATATGAGTTTGTTTATTAAGCAGGTCTGTATGAGTTCTTGTGAAATTAAACTACAAAGTCTCTCATTGGTAAACATTATTTATTCTCTTGATTAACGTTATTGTTTGTGATTACTCATGGTTGGGCGATTCTTTGCTCAAGAGGTTACATAAGATCTTATAGTCAAGAGGTGTTTAAAAGTTAACATTCAAAGTGTGCTCTAATTATATCTCTAGAAAGACTAGCAAGGTTAGGATGAAACTAATTCAACGATGATGGAAAAAAATGGTGGGTATTAATATATATAACGAGAAGAATCGGGTATGCAGTGAAAAAATGAGTAGATGAAGTGGAAGGGTATGGATGTAATATCAGTTTCAATTGCCGTGGAATTATAAATTTATGTCGTAGATTTATCAGCTCACTAAAAAAAAAGGAAGAAAAAAACTATATTTATATTTATAGTGATATTGAATTAAGTTCATTTCATTTATGACTCGAATGTTGAGAAAGGCAACATTTTTGTTATGATTAATACATGGATATACTCCTTGACTTGTAAGTATTAGGAAGTATCGGAAAGCTGAATCTAGAAGCATGCATAACTTATTTCAGCAAACAATTTAATGCTGTGTATATATACCTGAATTTTCGTTCCTAGTTGTAATAAATAATATTCATATGAAGACTTGTAATAGTTTGTAGATATGCAGTAGGTAAAAGTGTCATCATCAAATTATTCCATCATTAAAATAACGGTATATGTTTTGAAATGTGGTATGAATCCAAAAATTGTGTACCAATCCTACATGGAGTATTAAATATAGGGTCTCGAAAACTTTGTATATGTGCATATCATATTCAATGTTTCGTGTACGTTACATAATATTTTTCAACTTGCACTACTATTTATATTTCTAAGTAGTTATTATGGGAATCCCACGAGTTATCAGTTGTAAAAAAATCAAAATTAACCACCTAGTGTAAGTACATAAAAATATATTTAAGATAACTTAGACGTCTTAATTTACTAGAGGATATTTCAGTCACAAATTTCTCTTTGATGAAAAGTTAACAATCAATCAAAATACTAAATATAAAAAGAAAGATTTAAAATGATTTGAGGACAAAAGATTATTTACATATAAAGAGATCAATCTGTAACATCCATTTTTATTTGATCTAATTGATGAAATTAATCCCAACAATTTAAAAAACTCACTTTCATCATCTTTTTTCAAGTATCAATAACTTTCAAATCGTTAATCGTTAAGCGAAAAAATATATATAATTGCGACGAACATTTAATTATCTTTCTATAGATAGGCACTTTGATATACTTTCGAAAAAAAAAATCGTGTTTTTCACGTTTTTTCTTTAAGTTTTTTCGTTTTTTTTACGTTACTGAAATAATCATATATGACTAAACACTAATTTGAATATCAGTGTAATATCACATGTGATATTATTGTAAAATCACATATGGTATACATATCATATCACATGAAATATATGATTTAACACTAATATCACATGTGATATTCAAATTAGTGTTTAATCATATATGATTTTTCATCTGAAATTTCAATAACGTAAAAGGCGAAAAATGTGAAAAACTTTTTTCTTTCTTGAAAATATATCAAAGTCTTGCGTTCGAAGATAATTAAATGTTCTTGTGACGGTGTAAATATTTTCACAACGATTAACGGTTTAAAGATATTTAAATTATAAAAATATGTGAAATAATAAAATAATTTTAATCTCAACCATTTATTTCTTTTTAGATGGATGGTAGAGATAGTCATGATATGTCAAAAGTTTGATATGTAAAATAACTCTCCAAAAAGAAATTTATTTTGATGAGCTATGAAACTATGAACACTTTTAGTGTCTACTAACGACCCAATTGAAGGAAGAAAGTTTAATGTCGATGAACATAAGGTCTTTCTTCGGTCTTTTGGTAGCAAAAGTGGTCACATTACGGATTCATCAGATGAGCCACGATAAATAGCATCATGAAAACTGGAGATGTTGATATCTTGGAAATAATTTAAGTGGAAATTGAACATTCAAATTAAACAAAAGAACCGTTAATATAATATAGCTCGTTTTTTTGGAAATTTCGGGAAACAAAGTCAAAGTTAAAGTTGTGGGGTGATTAAGAATTATTAAGTACAAAAAAGTTCAAGTATGATTATATGAAAAGGAAAAACTTGCTGTATTTTATTCACCATGCATCCGTCAATGCAGTTAATAAAATAGTCCCAAATATGGAGTTGATAAAGGTGGAAAATTAATTGATGGGATGTGTTACTGTTTTACGTTGATTTGACAAAAGTAAGTTACCTTTATAAAAATGATTACCACATAATTACAGATTGGACATGTAAAAGTAGTATTGATTCTTTGAAAATTTAGGGTTTGAATTTGAAGGTCCCAAGAAGAGAGAAGAGATTGAATCCGTGATACCTGTGTCTGAAAATTGTGGGGTCTCACAATGGCTTCTTTTGGTCTGTAGATCTGATCATATATTGTATGATACCATTCATTTTTATCTTGGTAAAGATAGCTTTATGCATGCATGCATACAATACAATACATACATGATGTGGTGATGGATGATAAGTCATCATGAACAGGGTCCTACTCTATTCCATGGATTGGACTACCTTCTTCTTTCTTTTCGATACATCTAGTGATGGTTATTACACGGACTAACCTAACCATTTGGTGATCACTAACAATGTTAGGTGGTCGCAATCGAGGTATGAAATCGGTTGGGCGAGAATTTTTGACCACGACCGATTTGAGATCGGTTGGGCATGGATGTGGTGGCAGGTTCTTGCGTGATCGTCGACCCGTTTTTCTGATATCGGTTGCATTTTTGCGATGTTGGTATGTTTTGTCCCATTTTCCCAACGTATAAATGCACATTTAATACAAATTTAAAAACGACCGTTTGGTCATCCAACTAAAAAAATTAAATTAAGTAGTGTAATGTTTTTTTTTTAATTTAAATAATGTAATTTTTTTTAATTTGAATGAAATTTAAATTTAATGTTAAAATGTTTAAAATAAATAAATAAATAAAAATAAAAAAAAAATTTCTGGGTGCGTCGATTGGGGCGTCCGGGTTGTCAAAGTCATTTGAGATAGAAAAGTGACGTGGTGTGTGGTCGGTAGGGTCGTCTGAGGTTCTTGTTGGGACCAGGCGCCTGACCAAAAACATGTTATGTATAGTAAGTTCAAAACTTGTGAGCTTAGTATTCATAAAATGTCGGTCAAAGGATGAACCATATTAAATATAAATAAAAAATAATAATAATAAATAAATAAAAAAGAAAAAAATTACTTCATTCCTTTGTTGGTCCTTGTAGTTTGGCCGAAATTCTTACCCTCGTCCCTATTTTTTTTTCTTTTTTTTTAATTTTGCATGACGAATCTTAATGACGAAGTGTCGTAACAACAATCATCCTTATCTCAATGTTCATTATCTTTGCTCATTAAGTCTCCTACGTGCCTCCCGGTGGGTATTTTGTCATTTTTTCTAACTCGATTTTCACGCTTTTTCTTGGTTCTACTTTCTAAACCCTCTTTAATTTCTCAACTACCTCACTTTTTTAATCAATTCTTTTACACTTACTTTAAATATCTCATAAGTTATATCTCTATTCTAATTTCAAATAAAAATGGCTTTGCTCTTGTAGTAGAGTTGCATTAATCGTACATCTTGGACCATGAGAACCCGTGATCGTTGGTTTTATGCTTGTCCCAGAATAGTAAAGTATTTTAATTTAACTTTTTTTAATTAGGGTTCATATGAATGGTCTATTCTTTTGATGATGTAATTAGGTTCTCACTCTCGATTCATTGGTTGGGTGATCGATGTGATAGCTATGGTGGTAACCTACTTTAGAGGTGGGCTTGGTTTCGGCACGTTAGAAGTGGTTTGAGAATTGTCAAAATTTAACAAGCTTATAGATTTACTTTGTAACTTTTGTTTTGAAACAGGGGAAGACAATTGAATTTTCTTGCTAAACAACTTGAACTTGTTCCCAGTTAGATCCGTTTCGGTGCTATTGATAGATATGGGCTAGTCTCAACTAGTCGCCCAACTAAATGGTCTTTTATAATTCCCTTGAAAGTCTTAATCTATTTCGTGTGCCGAGTGAAGTTGTAAACCAAATAGAGTGGAGTTAGACTTAAAAGGGATTGACATACCTTGAATCATTTACCCCATTTGTTATAATTATTCTAAGACAACTGATGATATTGTAGCTAATTGTAATCGGGTGTCTTAACTTTGGAAAAATATTTTTGTGGTGGGTTTTTGAATTCAAGACATGTTCGTCTTTTTTAGAGATCATTAATTTTGTCAAGAGCCTTAGTTTAGAAAAGAAGAAGGTAAAGCCTTGCAACTTTCATGTTTTGAATCCGTGGTATTTTCTTCATCGTAGTTGATATGGAATGCAAAGCGAGATGGTTCTTGTGGACAAAAGGTGCTCGACGGATGATCTTTTCATCAAAATTCAACATATTTCCTTTCGTTAATTGAATATATAGTAGGTGTAGTAGATTTTCTCTTGATTGATTTTTATAGTTTTTTGTCTCACTAAAACATTTGCCCCCATTAGTAGGGACTTTTTGGCATGTTTGGCGAGGACAAGTCCTCGCTGAAAGTTTTTGGCGACAAATTTTCCTCACCCAAGTATCCTCGCTAATGACTCGTCACTAATACCGCTTGCAGACGCGATTTCGGGCTTTTGGCGGCGACGTGCAGGCCCACTGGATTCTAAGTCAAAGTTAAGCAATCGGGCCCAAAAGAACTTTGGTGAGGACATGTCTTCACTGGCTTGATTACATAATCGATTAACTATTTGATATAATTGATTAATTAATTAATTATTTTTATAGTTAACAACCCGGGCCCACTAGAATTTTGGCAAGGACATGTCCTCGCCAAAAGTCTTAAAATGAAAGTTTTATCCTTTGTCCTCGCCAAGCCACCTGCACATTTTGACAGTGTATTGTTGCATTCTAGTTTATTTCCAGAAAAATTTTACCTGTTATAACCTATACCAAAACTTGTTTTTAACCAACCCAAACATACCAACGCGCTACAACACCAAAAAGTCGCTAAAACATTATATTATAACTAAAAGTCGCCAACTGGTTCATAAAAGAAAAGTCCCTAAGATATCCGCAAATACATAAACATCCATACAACTATCCATAATCCCTAACACAATCCGCAAACACATAATGGTGAATTGGAAGTTAAAAGTGTGAGGTCGTCGTAGGTTATTCTTGTTCGCCTTCATCTTTCATTTTGTGAAAAACTAGAAGGGGCTTGGATAGTTTTGCCTTTTTAATATCTTAGTTATATATGAGATCAAAGAATCATAGTGAATATAATGAATGAAAGCAATGAAAATAAATACAAGATGACAAGTAAGTAAAGAAAGATCAAACCACAACATGAGGTTTATAGTGGTTCGATATGAAACTCTTTTCCTCGCCTACACCGCTCCCGGGTTTCGACTCGAGTTTAATTCACTATTTCAACAAGCTCCCTTACTTGGTGGAGAAAATCGTACACGTCACTTAAAGTTTTACCGATACAAACACCTTTCTTTCTATGCATTTTAAGGACTAAAATACTAACCTAACACTCTATATTTGATGTATCATGGTGACTATAAACTTTGAAGTATAGTAATATGATATGGCAATACAACAAGATTGTATACAAATACTAGTAGCTATAATACATGAAACTTGAGAATTCTTCAAGTGTTTTTCCTTGCTAAAAAGATGGTTAGTAGTATGGATCACTTAAATGGATACTAAACAAGATACTAATAAAAGAATAATGTATGAAAGTATGTAAGAAAGATAATTTCAAGTGGTGAGGAAATATGAATGCAAGTAGCTTGCTTAAATAGGCAAGATTGAATTGGTCTGAACACTCATGGCTCTACCACGGCTCCCGAAGAAGGAGCTATCCTCAACATCACCTAAAAATAACTTTTAGTGGTGGTCAACCCTACTTATTTTGAAATACAACCTTCTTTGTGATGCATAAAAGTGTTGAGATTTTAGGGTAAGATGCTTACCATAACTATTGAACAACGAATACCTTAAATGTGGTTCTTTGTCTTTTATGCAAAGCACTAATTATTCTTTCCTCATATATCTTGAACTATTTACCAAAGAGGTTAATCCTCTTATAAATGTAGGATTGTTTTTGAATCCATTCTAAAATGGGAAGATTTCAAAATAAAAATACACCCGAAGTTTTCTCTCCTCTAAAGGCGATTGGCGATTGCGTTCCTAACCCTAATTTCAATCGATATCCTTCTATTATGATTTTGATCTTCTAAAATTATCATTGATTCTTTATTGGTCATCGATTTACACATCTATCTTCTCTGAATGATCAGTACTTAATCAATAATCAGCCAAGGAGTTCAAATCGTTATTAGGGTTTCATTTTGCTTTTATGGTTTTGATCTGTTCCACCTCTTTGGGTTTCGTCAAGTGATTTTATCATCATTAAAGGCATATTCATTATCATTTGATCCTTTCTACTTGTATTTATTCGTCTTCTTTGGTTTAGGATTTTTTTCATAAACCCTAGAGTTGTGTTCCTATTTGCTTCAATGATTCATTTTTGACTGATTTGGTAGTTGTTTATGTTTGGTTTAGGTCGATTGGATGTAATAATGAAAAAGGGGTTTCTTGATTTTGGTGGGAGGGTAGTAACCATTAGAAAAAATATGGTAGAAAAGTTGATTATCGTTCGAAATCGAGTGTTGGAAACCTTGTTGATGATGTTTCCAGTGAACGATTTGGAAACCTTGTTGATGACATTGGGTTTCCTACTCTAAGCAGTCTTGCTGCAACTATTCGCGAAGATGAGACAACCATTCGGACATAGAGCAACATTGGAGTTGATTTTGAGAATCACTAGGCTACTAAAACTATCTGTGAAGACTTTAAAGATGCTATTAATGAAGCTAAAATGCAAGTTAATACGGTCTTGCAACCTGATTATGGTAGTGATCAATTAAAAATAGCAAGAACGAATATGGAAGGACATGTTCGTGATATACATGTTGTTGTTCCCATTGATTGTATAGTGATATGAATGTTGGTTATGGTAATTCTCAAAATTACGAAATAAAAAGGATAAGCGAGTTGTTGGTGAACCTATTATGATCGATATGATTAATCCGACCAAAAATAATAATTCCCGTATGCTAATGTGGGTAAAAGCATGAGACAAAGTCTACTAAAGAAATTCCCTTTAGTTATGCTAATAAGCTAAGCCTACGTCTTTGACTAAGGTTAAATTTTGAAAATTGATGCTAATGTTTGAATAATCTTTGATTCTGATGTTGGTTTACCTATTGATTATGTTAATGAGGTGATTGAGAGATTAAAGAATGTGATATCTGGTGCTTCATTGGTAAAGGCTTGTTTTCCTGTTGTTGAGTGGTTTGTGTGCAATAATTGGAAAAAATATGGTATTGGAAAAGAAGCGATGAGCGAAAGGATTTTTCTTTTTAGTTCTCATCTATTCAGGTGCATAATCTATTATATGAGATGGTCCATGAATGATTCGTGAAATTACCATATTTCTTAATAAGTGGTCATTCGAGATAAGCCTTTTGAAAGAATTTATCTTGTGTCCCGGTTTGGGTGAAGTTCCATAATATTTCTTTGGTTGCATATACTTTGGATGGATTAAGCTTGATTGCTTCTAAGATTGGTACTCTATGATGCTTGACTTGTATCTGAATACCATGTGTTTGGATTCATGGGGAGGGCTGACTATCTGCAAGAGCATTGATTGAAATTAATGCTTCTAATGAGTTCCGTGATACTATGGTTTGGTTGTTTTAAAGCTTAATGGAAGTGAATATACAAAATAGTCTATTCAGTATTGAGTATGAGTGGGAACCCCTCATTGTGGTACTTGCTTGTTATATGGTCATTTTCTTGATGAGTGTCCCAAAGCGCTCCCAAATGTGGTGAATGAGATAGATAAAGGCAAGGATCAGAGTTCAGGTTTATCAAAGAAGGTTTCAAATTCTAATGATGGTTTTATGGTTGTGAAGCAGAAAGGAGCTAATCCAAAGAAGTTTAATGGTGTTTCAATGAACAAGTTTGAGTATAGGCTTGTTGCACCGAAGAATATCAAGGCTTCTAATTCAAAAGATAATACAAATGAGGCTTCTACGTCTAGACAACCAAAAATGGATGCTAAAGTGGTAAGTACTTCTAATGATTTTGGTGTTCTAGGTGTATTGATGAGGCTTCTAATGCTAAGGTAGAACCAAGTGGTAATGTTCCTACACCTTTGGTTGGTACAATATCCGTAGTTCAAGTACTACACCTTTGGTTGCAAGGATTGATGAACTAGAAAGTTAAATGCTTGATGAGAACCTTGTGCTAGTGGGCGATGATAGGAAGCCGCTAAAACCTTGTAAATCAACTCTTCTAGTTCAAAAGGATGTTGCTCCAAAATACGGATAATGATGACCCGATTTTTACGGATAGGGATCTAGTTAATTCGGATAGCGATGATGATGAAGTTCTCGAGGTCTCTGATGAAGCGCCAATTTTATGGCATGATGGTTTTAAAAGTGAAAGTGAAGTAGGTGCAGAGAGCTTATCGAACAATGGAAAGAGGATACATGATCAAGACCCGTATGATGATGATGATTTTAATGATAGTGGTTTGACTAATGCCCAAATGAAGTTTGATAGCATAATGACATTATATTATCCGTGGTCAACTTAGATAGGTTTTGCTTTAATTCTCATAATTTTGGTATGTCATTCTTATGTTAGGTTAGGTATTGACCGCGATAGAAGCGTTTGTTTTGCTTTTATGAGCTAATATGTGGGATCACCCACATTTGTTGTCTTAATTATTTTTGGCATACCAAAAGGGTTACCAAGGTAACCCTTTAGAAGAAAAAGGAAAATTCTAAACTAGTGTAGGTATTTGTAGTATTCTCAAAATGGTCATGTCTTAATCCCATCCAAGATTGTTTTCCTAAATGAGAAAATCTTGGCTAGCTAGTCTAAACTAGAGATTAAGTATTTTTCTGATAATGAAAGTATTATGCTAACTAAAATGTAAGAAAACTAATATGAAAGTTTATAAAATAAGTAAGGTTATTGATAACATCAAATAGTCTTGAATATTAAGTGTCAATTTTCTCCGATAATGCTTGTAATTTATATCATTTATATGGATTTATACTTGTTTTCCATTGTTTTTCACTTTCGGGTAAATTACGAGCATTGGAGCTAAAGAGGCGGAATTGGAGAATTATCTAAAGAATTATCATATTATCTTTGATTTTGAAGAATTCTGGCGTAACTCTTCTCTCACATTCTGCCGTAACTATTGCGTGACTCGGAAAACCAACTTATCGAAGGTTACTGGCGTAACTCTTCCCTAAGACTCTGACGTAACTATATTAGGTCAAATGAGGTTCCACGCCCGATACTTACGCCGTAACTATTGCATCTACTACGACGTAACCGAGTTTATTGAAGACTACGGCGTAACCACTCATAAGGTTACGTCATAACCGCAGATCTAGTGCAAAATACGATGAAATAGAAGGTTCGGCGTAATTCTTATATTAGTTCTGTAGTAACCCGGATCCGCCTATAAATACCCCACGAATTCGGCATTTCTAATCATCCCATTCCACACACAACTTTCGGAAGCGTGGGAAAAAGCTCAAGGCGGTCTAGAGGGCATCACGAGGTGTCTCGAGGAGAAATCACTCTCTACGATAAGCATTAGCATTTTATATTTCTTTTACTTTCAATTCATGTATTTCGTACCTTTGAATATTGAATTGGTTGGTATGATTAATATGCTGCTAAGCACCTCTTGGTGTTGGCTAGTTATGATTCTTAATTGTTTTGTTTGCGTTTACTTTACTTAGTACAATTATTTCAAGTGTATGCGTGCATAGTTTATTGGTAGCCACCCTTGGTTGGTAGTTTTGAATGGCGGTGAGGCCAATTGCTAGGAGATATGACCAACCTGACCCTAGGTGGCGGATTGAGACGAGAAGGGTAAGATATGATCAATGACGACCCTTTCTACTTGTGCGATTGAACCAACTGATCACCTATCGTTTGGATGAACTTAAGAATTAGGGGGTGAGTGTCTAAGCTCCTAACGGCCGGGCACTCACTATTATAAATCTAGCATGTAGCGGTACTTAATTAATTTAAATTATTTTTAAATCATTTATAATTAATTTAAATTATTTTTAATTAACTTAAATCGTTTTATATCAATTTTGTTTAATTTAAATCATTTTAAAATTATTTATAATTAATTCAAATCATTTTTAATTAATTTTTTTTTAAATATTTTAATTAATTAAATATTTTTTAATGTATTATAATATTTTTAATTAATTTAAATAATTTATTTTTTAATTTAAACTATTTTCAAATAATTTTAATTACTCTTGGCGAGGGCATGACCTCATTAAAGGTTACTTAATTGAACCCTATCCCTTTATTAAAATTTATAATTTTTGTTAGCAATTTGTTCAACACTTTTGGCGAGGATATGTCCTCACCAAAGAGTTGACGAGAAAAAATTATAGATAAACTAAGTAAGTATATGATTTTTTGGGTGGGGATGGTTAAAAATGGTCAATTTTATGACGAGGACGTGTATTCGCCAAAGATTTTACCCAAAATTTCTTCAAACTCTGGCATTGTCAAACTCTCGATGTCAAAATGTTTTGTCGTTTAGCGACATTTGATGAGGACATAGAGTGTCCTTGCCAAAAGTCTCGTCGTCTGTCTCATTTTTTCATGTAGTTTCTTATGAGGCTTGTTATGTTTCTAATTCATGATCATGCAATATGTTATTTCCATGCCTTCTAGGGTCTTGCTTGGAAGAATGTGATTGTCTTTATTTTTTAATAAATAGTTGTTTTCAAAAACATATTCGAATTTAAAGAAAAAAAATAGCTACTCGTAGTTATCTTCACTCTTGTACTAATAATAATCTTGTAAAGACAAGTTTTTACCGAGAACTACTTATCTCACTTCTAGATTTGACAATCGGTAGTGCGATAGTAAAATCGATATAGTTGTTCTTTGCACCCGTTTACGTCCATTCAGGCATTCACACTAACCATGCTCAAGCAGATCAGCTGGGTCTTTTGTTGGAGGCTCGTGCAGTGGTTCATCACTCACTTGAAATTGAGTCCTTGGTGGGACTCGTGAGATTTGTTACCTTAGAACTATACACATAAGGTACTTGAAGCGAGTCTATTCCTCTGGATAAGATGTATAGGAGGGCGATGCGGTACATGAATACCCCTTTATTAGATGCATAAGGTATCATCGAGAAGTTGGCTTACAAACATATAATTAACGATCACTTTCCAGTACGTTTCAAGAAGCTAAATATCTTATATGTTGATCAAGTAATCATGCACTCTCGATCTTACCTTAGTTTATGTGCAGTGGTTGGTTTATGATAAAGTGAGTTGCATTCAAAGCTTGCGAAGATTGTTTGTGTACCACGTTCAATCTTTATGACAAACAGAAGGACGGTCCTGTCGGTCCATGATCCATACAACCTTGAACACTATTGAAAACTCCTAATTGTTTTTTAACGGCAATTATTTTAATTAAAATTTAATAATAAGCTAGAAGATACTGACAACAAACAACAACTGAATATGTGAAATGTTCTAGTGGCATGTTAATTTCTTAGAATTTCAATATATAAGCGAAATTGTTTCTAGCAAACCTTACTTATTTACTTTATGCACAAATGAACTATGCATTGTATGTTAAATGATGAAAACCCTGTACGTGTTATAATTTATTGATTGATATATAGTATATGGAAACCTTAATGATTTAATCTACAAACGGGTTTGGGTCAAACATAATATTAGCTAATGCTTACTCGTAATTCGAGAACCAAAATTAGAAAAGCTAATTAGAGAATAAAACTAAAATTATTGAAAATAAAACTAAACATAAAAACATATCTAAAGATAGTTATCTTGATAAAAATGAATCAAGACTTTGTTAGGTACCCAATCGCATAATCGAAAAAGAGTGATTTTGTTTTCTTTTTTTACGACTATCCGGAATTATAACGTAGTATGAGCATCCGGCCAAAGGAGGTAGTGATTCGGTATGATTTTCTTCAAAATTTAATTACGAATCACGATCGTAGCGACGTCGGTAACTCTAGCGGTTTGGTAGTTATAAGCAAATCAATGAGCGATTGTTATTTTATGAATACAGTTGCTTATTCCGACACGTGACGGCATGTCTTTTTTTCTACAGTTGCGATTCTAGTATTTTTATCGGAATTAATTACGAAGCCATGACCGCTGACTTCGTTAGTTAACTCTTTACGGATCGGGAGTTATAGCCGAAATAGTGGGATGCTGTTTTTTTACGGATAAACAGCAGTGACTAGGATTTGACGGAGTGTCATTAAGGCGGCGGCTCTAATACAATGTTAAATGATGAAAACAACATAGGTGTTATACTTTATTGAATACATAAAAACTCTTGTGACCTAAAACAAAAGCGAGCTTCGGACAAAGCTAATATTGTATTCATACCCTTTTAATGGTCGAAGATGATGGATCATAAAATCTTTCAGAGGTACACAGTAGCTAGGTGTAGCAACATGCAGCCCCACCCTAACGTACTGCACTGCAAGCTCTGCACGTATGGATGATTGGGTTGGTACCGCCTGATCCGTCGACAAGCGTCACTTTGATTGGTCAATGCAAATGCTGCCCTCTCACCCAGATGATTGTACCTTTTGCAGTCTCTTATTTTTAACTTTCCATTACCCTATCATAATCCAAATCACCGCAACTTTATAAACCGGAAGAAAATGGTTATGTCACTTAAGTGAGTTGGAAACACTTCTTAGCAGCAGCTGAGTGAATCTGAACATTTAATTTCATATTTTGTCTTTGTGGCAAGTGAATTAAACATCTCTGCAAGTTATCAATATTTTAAAAGATACCCGTATAGTATGTAACACTAGCGTAGTTTTAGTGCAGCATACATGTGTCACACACACGACACATCAACTATATAACTTTTATTTCATGAATTAATTTGGATTTACATAGAGTCGGAGTCGGATGAAATGACAAGTTGCGCCTACGCAAAATTAATTCTTTTAAAGAAAACATTTGTGCGTTTAAAGTATTATAACATTCTTATCATAAGCGTTTATATTGAGAAGCTCCATTGTCTTAGGTGCAAGAAACCGAAAGTATCAACTATGTATTTTTATTTTGCACAACATTTTTTATTAAAAACAAACCTAGCCGAATGCTAGAGAAGAAAAAGATTACAACATATCAATACAACGTTTTGGATCACTAATCCAATCGTACCACTGGGGAAAGTTTTATGCCTACTAACAACGTTTAACATAAAAAGGTTTGGGTGTTCTAACATTAGTTACATGCATACAATTGAGAAAAGGTATGTAAAAAACATGAAACGTGTTATATGACAAAGAATGACTTTGTTTCAATATTATATACTGCTCTTTGTTCATTATAAAAGGGGTTTTGTTCCGTAATGCATGTCTTATGAATTATGTAAGTATGCAAGTGGTCTTCAACTAATGTTTATTAACTCACTATAACACATATAAATTAAACTAGTAAAGGATGATTGCATGGCAGGCGGTATATAGTCGTCTTAGTTCGTTTAAAAAAATGTGCAACCATCAATTTTATAATAGTATGTTTGATTTACAAACTAACATGGGTCGCATTTTATAATTCCATATTCTGATTTTGAAATATTTTATCATGATAAAAAAACAATACTTTGACATAATAATCCACGTCTAGATCGACCTCCCATTGTCCCCTTAATCAGAGAAGCATGTGTGACATTTCATAAATAAAGTAATAAGGATATTGTTAAGTTAACATTTTATATAGAATATATATAAAAAAAGAAGACAATGTGATCGATTTAATTTGTACAAAACCAAATCATTCCATGCATCACAAATCCTGAGTAAGACATACATTTAGTACGTACTGTAAGTGGTCTATTAAAAAAACACTTTAGGTTTTGTTCAGTAAATTCTTTAGAGATGACACTTTTTATTGCCTTTTCTTATCCGATCGCAATCAATTATTAATTATTATCTGTGTTTACACTTTCTTCAAGATCATATCTATGTTTTTGAAACAAATTATCTACTGATTAGTATTTATAAATGGTAATGTAATGATAATTTATTCCGAGCTAAAGTCCCGAAAGCTGTTGTCAGCAAAATCATAATTTATAATATGCCATTTTGAGGAAAATTTAGCTCAAGCTTATACAATCCTTGTTAGGCTTCTCAATCTTTAAATAATTGAAGAAATTATATATACGGGTGTCGCAAGAGGTTTTGACTACAATGTCCTCATTGCTGACTTCAGTGGTCCTACACCTCCTACCCTCTCCTAATAATACTACATTAAAAAAATGGATATTAAAATTCTAAGAAAATAAATAAATATTTGTTTATTTGTATAATAATATTAATTCAACTGCTTTTGTCATTACATGGTTGGATTTAGTTACCAAATCTATTCCCTTACAGAAAAATAATTGTCCCAAATTCTTAATTCTTACGTTTTCCATATCCACTTAACCAAAAACTGTCATTTTTTCTTCCGCTGAAAATGAATTAAGATTACAATAAAACATCTCTCATGCATCATATCAATTATCAAGACGTACCCCTGCTTTGTAAGCCCAACCACATATTTGCCCAAACATTTAACTATGCTTATCTTAGTCATATGAACTAATAACGTCATAAGCCCTTTTAAGTAAGCTTTAACAAACACTCCATAATTAACATATGGATTTTCATTTATTCTTTCAACTAAATATATCACTTTGCCTCAAAGCTTTTACATAACAACCTTGTGGTCAAAGCTTCTTCAATTCTCAAACCGTTAGTAGATGATATTCAAGATCAATCATATTTGCTGTTTATAAGTATGTTATTAAAATGTAATTTTAGTTGGGCTAATTGGTGTTGAAACTTTGTAATTTTAGTTGGGTTAGATCCTATTAAGTGCAAACAATACTGAAGTTCTCACGCCAACCTTCTGAAAAGGAAGATCTTTATGTGGTTTGAGTTTGTGTGGTGTTGAGTTCAACCCGTGTATTAGTCGGCCAAATGTTCATAAACTATATATGATAACTAGCAACATCTTGCTAGCTTTATTACATTGCCGTGGTTTGAAAAGTTGATAACTGGAGACTACAATGAATGTCGATCATTTTGTAATTATGTTAGAAATCATAACGATGTTGATTGACATGTTGCAGTGCAATGCCCATATCACTAATGAAGGGACAATAATATACCGTACAAAAACATTACAAGACACGCTACCAACATGAAAAATGTGAACTCTTCATATCTCCGGCCATGACAAAAAAGTCAACATGGGGTCATATGCTATACCAAACACATTAATGTCATGTGACAAACACCCCATAAATGATTGTTTTAGTGGCCTCACTCTAAGTCAATAACAAGTTGTGTAAAAGCTGCGGTAAAGTGATAACTAGTATTTGTTCAAAAAAAAAAAAAAAAAAAAAAAAAAAAAAAGTGATAACTAGTATATAGCTTGAGCATTTTGGATTCAAACCTGTAAGATTCATATATTTACAATGCTCATGATCGTATCTGGTATTGATTAATACACGTATATACGTATATACCACTTAGCATGGTGTGTGTTACTATAAGGGGGCTGCTATATAACACATGCATGGATATGTTAACATGAATCAACGTCCTGTTTAATTGGAGAGTTTGGGTCCTTGATTGAGCTGCTTGTAATTAAAAACATTCATGTAATTATGTGTTTTGTCGAGCTATTATTTGCTTGAAAATTTAATACATATATGGCGTACGTTTAAAAAATAAACTAGCTATGAGATCATGTGTGAATTCGTTTGTATAGTATACAAAATAGGGTTATTAGACAAAAAAGTTACTAAAGTTTGAGAAAAATTTCACACAAGTTCTTATTGTTTTTTCGTTCTGAAAGAAGTAAGCAAAGTTTAAATCACCGTTCTTAAGTCATTGAAAATGTTTTAACCTCATGATCTGGTTACATTCTAACGCGTGGCATTTTATTCTTTCTTTTATTAATAACCTTGACTTAGGGTTTGACTATTATAAAGGGTCCCCAAATCGGATCTCATTTCATTTTCGCCGACAAAACAATATCACTCCCCTTTCGATTACATATTCTCTCAAAACAACAATCCAAATTAATTTAATCAAGTGTTATTAGGGTTTGCATCTACCCCAAAAAGGTTAGTTTTGGACATTAATTAATCTTTTCTTTAAGTTATCCGGTCATAGTTAAATCTTAACAAATAATTAGGGTTTTTGTAAATGGCACCTTATACTCCATACATTGAAGACTATGTAGCTCATTGGTATAGTAAGGAGAAGTATGTGGTCGCTTATACTCCATACATTGAAAGTATGAATGGGATGGATCAATGGCACAAGCGATTATCGAAGCCATTGGAATCACACTGAAGATTGTAGAATCCATCTTGAAGCACGAGAAAAGGAACCAATTGTTGAACAAGAGCCTATCACGGGAACCACTTGTGAGAAGACTTGCACAATACAAATTGCGACAAGCTAAAGAAAGGAAAAAGGCATCAGCGGTCAGACAATAGAATCAAGTGAAGTTCGGGAACAACAAGTCATGGAAGAAGAAGTTCAAGCCCACCGGTGTTCATAAGGAGGGAATCGAGAGGATCAAGCATCTAAAGTTCCACAAGCCACCATCACTGGACCAGGTTAACTCAGGATGATGCAATTTCATTGGAGTAGACTTACAAAAGTTTGACTAAATATGGCTAGCCAACATGAGGCTATTTTGTACATCGCCATATGACTTGATATGTAACCACTTTAGGATATTTGGTAACTTCGCGATATGCGTATAACTTGACTTGATATGCGATTATAAGCGCCGCTAATTCTATATGCAAGCCACATGAGGCTATTTTGTAAATTTGCCATATGTAAACACTTTGATCAACTGTTAATGCAAGTTATGTATATCGGTATGCATATTTAGTATCATTTATCCAATTTTGCCATATTTCTTTTAACATTTGCGTTATGTCGTATGCATACTACCTCGTATAGTCAATTTTGCAACTCATATGTAAACTAGTTCATTTAATTACATAGTTAAAATACTTACATTCTTGCCATTTCATTTGATTACATCGATACAAAAGATAACACCCTACCCATACTACAATACTAACGGACCACTTACAAAAGAAATCATACCCACAAAAGATAACATACCCTTACCAAAAGAAACCATTACATAACTTACAACCCAACGGTCTAACACTACATCATCACTAAATAAACCTAGCAATAAACATCACAACAATGACAACAATCAAAACCCTATTGTAGAATGTGGTTCTTGAGTTTTGAGCAATTTGAGCTTGTGCATTGACCAAATTAGCATATTCTTGATACATGATTGCTTGATGCCAAGGATTATGTAAGGTCCATCAACCCGCTAAAGTAGTTACAATTTCTTGTTGGATCCATGAAGTTAGGACAACGAAACCTTCGTCGTGGTTGTTTGTGTCCAATATATGCGACACTTTGCTAGTTCACCACACCACAAAGAATCGACATTTTGTTATTGAATTGTAGATAATTGGATTTGGGTGGAGATGGGTTTTGAAACCTAATTATTTTGGAGAGGAAGAAATAAAAGGGAAAAGTGTTATGTTGGGGTTGGTGGGGTATTTACCATAAATAATCCAAAAACAAAATCCCAACGGTAACATGGTGGCGTGGCCATGAAACCGACTATCACGATAGCCCACCTCATGATAACATTTATGTAACTTTTAATCTTTGAGTAACCCAATTACTAAACCCGTTTACTTTGGTTACCTCTTTGTAACGAAAAAACAATAGTAACTTAGGTGAAATTTTTCAAACTTTAGTAACTTTTTGTCTAATAACCCTACAAAATATCATCAAGATCAAAGGTAACTAATTTCTCACTTTTGCATCAAAGCTTCAAAAAAGCT
Organism: Chrysanthemum lavandulifolium; assembly: GCA_022545495.1. Classification (NCBI taxonomy): domain Eukaryota; kingdom Viridiplantae; phylum Streptophyta; class Magnoliopsida; order Asterales; family Asteraceae; genus Chrysanthemum; species Chrysanthemum lavandulifolium. The sequence goes on from CM040245.1 coordinate 114,861,011, forward strand.
GTGCTTATCGAATTTTAAGTTTACCAAATTCTTTTTGCAAAATATTTTTATACAAGAATTTTATTAAAACAAACTAAGAGGTTAAACATTTCCATAAGATGAGATTGGGTCAAGATATAATGCCAACTGATCCATTTGGGATCGAGATTCACTACAACATTTGGCCCTTTTGGAAGACTTTTTGAGAGTTTTGGATAGGACATCAAAAGCGTGTCCTAGCCAAAGAGTCCTCGCCTATTCTTCATCATTAATGTCTTTGGCGACGACGGATTTTGACTTTTACCGACGACAAAGTGGGAGCCATGATTCTTAGTCAAAGTTTACCATCCGGGCCCCGAGATTTTTGGCGGTTTATCCTCGCCAAAGACTTTTAATTCTTAATTAAACCAATTAAATATTTAATTAATTAATTATATATGATTAACTAAATTAGCAGCCCAAAAAGGTTGGGCCTACCATTTTGGGCTGCTAATTTAGTTAATCTTATAGAATTGAGTTGGTTTTGTATGGCTTTGACCGCCCTTCTAGCTGCAGGAAGCACATTTGTATGTTTAATCATTATCTCATTGTTTTCTTGTTGCGAGTATGATGACGTACCATGGGCTTGTGAACCGAACACTTATGACCTCCCAATGCCGACTACCTTCTACCCTAGCCACGTATATGCCGCGTTGTTTACCCAGGGACTTGTGAAGTATTTCTTCATCGATCATTGCAATCCCGTAAAGCTACTCACACCAAGTGCTTTCAACCACATCATTTCTTCATGTGTCGTTACAAAAACAAGAAAATCAATCTATGAGCGGGGTACATTATGCTTCATTTAAGTGCGTGTTTGGAATAAAAACTATACTTATGTATTTAGCTTTGGCTTGAGGTTGGATCCGGGCGTCATCACGTGTGTGAGTATCATAGAACCTCCATTCATTGATTCTCACCTCTAACAAGTTATCAAATTCAAATGATCAAGTTGAAGTTTTTTCAAAATAATCTAGAAATTCTTACGCTTACAAGCGCTACCTATCCTCACGGGACCTCAGGGTGGATCACAACGTCCATCGCCATCGTGGCTTCGAGGAGCAGCTGCTGCCATCGTAAAAGTACAAATACAAGAACATAGAAATTCATGAACAAAATAATAGACGCATACACACATTCAAATAAATATACACATTTAAACACTTTAACAATTTCATCCAAATAAATGTCGTTTTACAAATTACGATTTAAGATCAATATCACTCATCAACAGAATAAACACAATCAGTGGCAACTTCATCATTAGGATCTATGGGGACTTCATTACCAGAATTTGCTAAACCATGAGAAACGTGGTCATTATCATCAATAAAATCATCTTCGTTGTCGGTATAAGTGATTGGTGGTGGTGCCTAAACTTTGTTGATTGACCATTTATATTCAAGGTCGCATTATTTAAATTATTCAAATAAATAGGCAATGCGAGATCGAAGAATTGTTGTCATGTACAACATCACGATCGTCCTCTACCACTATGATACTATGGTTCCAAATATTTCGATGATAAGAATCTTGGACATACTTCCAATGGCGTGGGTCATTTTAACATCATTTAATACTAATTTAAATTATTTTTAAATCATTTTCAATTAAATTAAATTAGTTATAACTAATTTAAATTATTTTAAAGTCATTCATAATTAGTTTAATTATTTGTAATTAACTTAAGTTATTTTAAATCGGTTTTAATTAATTTAAATTATTTATATTTAATTTAAATCATTTTTAGTTATTTTAAATCATCTATAATGAATTTAATTCATTTTCGATATTTTGATGACGACATGTCAAAAAAAAAAATAATGACACATCATCACTACTCTTACTTAATCAAACAGTATTTACATTAATCATAGTGTTGTAAAAAAAGCTATAAAAGTGATTAATATGTCTTTATTAGGTAGTTTTTTTTTTTTGTAAATCAATGAAACAAATTGGTCAACGGCGGTCAAACTTGCCGAAAACTTACAAATCTTGACAAAAATACCCAAAACTCGCCGTGAACTAATGTTAATCACTAATAGTCGCTCTTTATATCTGTTACACGATGTTTTTCTAAGGAAAATCTTATCGAGGATATCCAAAACTAGCCGAAAATACCCAAAACTTGCAAAAAATGTCGATTTTATTAATCACCGATTAATGACGCCTAGACCAATTACAAGGTACAATGGAGTCGACCACACCCGACTATCGATTCATGATTTTTGCAACTTTGGTTAATCTTATAATGAAATGGTCAAAATTTTGGTCAACACTTATGGTGAGTAAATGTGTTCGACAAACGCTTGAGGTAAAATGAAATTAGGTCAACCTTTTGGCGAGGACATAGTTTTGATAAAATCATTACTCCATTTTCTTTCCAGCCAAAGTTTAAACTTTTTTTTTTCTTCGTGTTGCGCCCTAGCAAGCACATGGATATCCTTGCCAAATGATTCGTCATCCATCCTAATTTTTCTTGTTGTGATTCGTCGTCTTACTATAACTAATCTAAGAGTGCTAGAGCATTTTAGTTTCCTCACCAAGTATGTTTTTTTTTTTTTTTGTTTCTGGGCGGTCTTAAGTTGAAGCAAGCTGATTTAGAAACCTCCAAATAACCCAACTTTCATTAGAAAATTAGACGATCTTATTCGAATAGTTAATTTCAAAATGCATGAGACAAAGAAATATATAAGTCAATACCCTAAAAGAATAATACTTTAGGTTTAAAAGTAGCTTGATAATTAAAGATTATTTGCTTCGGGAATTAACCATACGGACAACTTGATTCGATTTAGTTAGTTTATTTTTTTAGCTAAAGCCAAACAAAACCGGACCCGTAGAAATTTCCAAATTGTACAATTACGTGTTGTCGTAAACTAGAAGCAAATTATTTTTTGTTATTTAATCAATTTCTTAATCATCGGTTTAAAGTTGCACCTTATATAAATTAAGCATATGATTATAATAAAAAGAACTTGTGAGTTCAGTCTTTCAATCCAAGACTTTTGTGGAAAGTAATCAATATAAATGAGTTCATAAAAAAAACACTATTTAAAAAGATATCTGATTAGAAAACAGACAAAAAAAAAAATGTTATATTTCCACTATATAAACTGCTCAACCTATAATTCTAAATTTATTATTGTGTGATTGTGCGATCGTCCGTCTTTGTGATTACATAACAATGTTAACAAGTGTCTTTGTAATATGACCGTCGATGATGTTTTTATGCAACTTAGATGCTTTGTGTGCGACCGATAATATTTTGAGCGATTGATATGATTTTCAATTGCGAAATTTTACATTTATGGAATTTTACTATTATTATTATTTTATTTTATTTTGAAAAAGTTTTTTTTTTCCAAAAATAAAATAAAATGGTCCCATAAATAGTACCCACTTTTCATAATAAAACTAAAACCTCACATCATGAGTCGTACAAAAAATATTTACTTATCTTAAATGGAGATTGATCTCACATGTATTTTTATTAATCGATCATCGCGGGTGTGCGTTCTGACGTCTATTTGTAATGCATGCGGTTGTGTGCGTTAATAAAAATGTGATGTGATATCGATCCCATCTTCATCAACAATTGTTAAAATTATATTAGAGCCGCATAGTTGCACAAGTCTAGGTTTAAAATAAATGAGGTTGCGATATATTAGGTGGAAATTGATTTTAGAGTAAATTCTGGCGTTTCGTCACTATGGTTTCACGAAATAACGTTTAAGTCACTTTGTTTTTTGCTTGGTGAGTCCTTATTATCAAGTTTTGTTTCACCGTGAGTCCTATTGATAGCGCCGTTATCTTTTCGTTATCTCAATGGCACCGTTAGTCCTAACCAAGCGATCACTTGCGGCGTTAGTCCTTTATCTAACGACCGTTAATAACTCAAAATTTTATTAAAAAAATCTTTTCTACGCGGTTTTATCGTTTCGATAGTTTTCTTACGTTTCATGCGTTTTGTCGGTTTATATCGTTTTCATCGCTTTTTCGTTTTGTCGTTTTATCGTTTCGCCCGTTTTTACGCTTTTGTCCTTTCTTGCTTATGTTTTTCTGCTTTTGTCCGTTTTCTTACGTTCTTTTCGATTTAAAAAATCGTTTTTTAATCGATTTTAAAAAGTCTTTTAATCAGTTACATTTAAAATCGGAAAATCTTTTCTCGTCGGATAAAAAAAGTAATTTTTTAAATCGAAAAAACTTTTGAAAATCAAATTAAAAAGCGTATTTTTTTAAATCGGAAAAACTTTTTAAAATCGAGATAAAAAGCGCAATTTTTTAATCGGAAAAACTTTTTAAAAATCGATAAAATCGGATAAAAGTTTTTCCGATTAAAAAATGCGTTTTTATCGATTTAAAAAGTTTTCGATTAAAACAAAATCGTTTTTAATTGATTTTAAAAGATTTTCGATTTAAAAAGCGTAATTTTCAAAAACTTGATTTATAATAAAGATTTTCCGATTTTAAAGCGTAATCGATTAAAGACTTTTTAAAATCGATTAAAAAGCGTATTTTTTAAATCGAAAAGAACGAAGAAAACGGCAAAAGCGAAAAACATAAGCGAAAGGACAAAAGCGAAAAACGAAAACGATAAAACGTGCAAAACTAAAAACGAACGAAAACGATATAAACGACAAAACGCGAAACGCGTGGCGGAAACGCTAAAACCGCGAGACAATTTTTTTTAATAAAATTTTGAGTTATTGTGTCGTTAGTATAAAGGACTAACGCGCAATGATCGTTGGTTAGACTAACGTGCCATTGAGATAACGAAAAGATAACGGCGGTTATCAATAGGGACTCGCGGATGAAACAAAACTTGATAATAAGGACTCACCGCAAAAACAAAGCGCTGGGTGTTATTTTGGGTAAGCCATAAGTGACAACCGTATAATTACTCTTGATTTTATTTTATGTCTATATTAAGAAATGGCCCATAAAAATATTTGGATGTATTATGAAAATCAATTATTTATCCGACAACGTAAAGACATCACTTCCATCCACCTGTTGCATTGATCTGTGATCTTTTTTTCCCAACGCAAACGTAGATAAAATTCCATAATATTCTCCCAGACTTAAACAAATTGTTTAATTAATTTAAAAATAACCATGTTTGTTCTTTGTTGGATAACATGGCATCAAATCAAATACATAAATTATTCATATATAAGATCGCCACAAGATTCTTTATGACCTAATGAACAAGACTTCCTCCATAAATCACGTTTAAGCGTACATTATTCAAGACCCCTACATGCATAGCTTTAACCACTCTTTTCTGTTTTTTTCGGTTTTCATTCTCTAACTAAATTTTGTTTTGTTTTACTCGTACTAAAATTTCTTCGAACTGTAAAAGCTGTGCGTTTAGTTAGTGAAAATATCTCGTTTTTAAGAAATTTTCATGTGAAAATGAAAAAATTGAAATTAGTTTAATCACCTTTTTCAATAACTTTAAAAAAAAATTCACATTTTTCTAAATTTTAACTAAAAAATTGAAAAGCCCATTCTATCATTCTCACTTTTTTCTTTTTTATTTTTTCTCAAAGTCCTAAAAAAAACACATGCACCATTTTACGCCTAATCTCTCGTGTCATCCTCCACCGCCCACTGTCACCGCCACCGCCCGCCGTGGCCGCCACCGTCGCAATTTGATATAATCTTCTTATCATTTTCAATAAAAGGGAAAAATAAACTAAATTTCAAAATTCTCATTCTTCCTGCAGAAGAAAAACTGTCTCTTACCGAGGAATTTAAAAGCGGAAAATAAGGAAATTTTTCCATTAAACCAATGACTAGTTGCTATTAATTTAGAACAATTTTTCCATCCCGGTGTAAACTTCCAGTGTCTTGCTTGTGTATACCTTTGTAGTACAAAAAAATTCATAAATGCAAAAGACGTTGACATGTTATAAGAATGATGAAAATAGAGTAGAATAACTCTCCATGAACTAGCTTTACAATCTTATGCCGTAGAATTCTGTAATTGAATCGAGTGATTTAGCAATCTTCGAAACGCTTTATTTCACGCTATGTATTTTTTTTAAATTTTTTTTCCTTGCTCCTCGCTGAACCACAATCTGTCAACTATCCATAAGTAAAATTTCATCAACACGTAGTCAGTTATTTACATCTTGTTCCGTCTAGTGACAAACAAACATAGTTTCTTATGTTTCAACGCATGTATTCGATCTGATTTTTATTTTTAATTATAAGTTTCTTAATATTTCACCAAAATAGGAATTACATATAGATGAAAATCAAACGAGCAACAAGTTGCATCGTCTCTTTTCAAATTGCAAAACTATTTCTTTTAAAAATTAATTCTGATTTTGCTCCAAAATAAAACACGTATTCTGTAAACATAATTGTATACATACATATATAGTGAAACATTAAATTGTTATAGTGTTCGTGCAAGTGTTATTTTTTTAACAAAACACACACATTGTATTGGAACTTATATAAATTTAACATTCATAATCTATTTATATAATTATTGAATAAATTAGACATATACATTGCCTATAGCGAAGGCCAAACAATTTGCGTCTTTGGGAACATCCCACACATGGGCTCGTCACATTCTTACATGCTCCAAAGATGGTATCCAATGCTATTTCTCCTACGTTTATCTAACTTCATACTAATTTAAAATAGAACCAAATATATTTCAATAGCTGTAAAGAGACCGATTAGGTACGCCATGGAAAATGGTCGCAAAATCATTGCAATGTACAATACTAGTTTGCATTATTATTTTTATTATGTAATTATTTTACTCTAGGACATATATGTGCACGAAGAAGAACAATTTTCTCTTATAATTATTTTTCAGTAGACGTTTGAGATTGTTTATTTTTTTTTTTCTTGTATTTTTGCTTAAAAAATAAGTACTTATAAAGAAATTACTTTTTTAATTGAACATGTGTTTGATTTGCTTATTTTATAAAGGGTAAAGACGGAATATCGTATAAACTTTTACCAAATTACCAATATCATAACATCTTGTTTTATTATCGATATCGTAATATCTTTCAAATCTTTTTAATATCGTAATATTGACGATTCTGGGTTTTAAAGTTCTGATAATGGTCTACATCGTTTGCGTTAACTTTCACCGTTAGTCCTTTGACGTTTTTAACTTAAAAATTCTGATAATAGTCAGTGTGGTTTCTTTGACTTTCGCGTTAGTCTTTTAACTTTTATCTTTTTATAAATGGTTTTATACACATTTTATATACGTTTTATGCGTTTTATAAGCGCTTTTATACACATTTTACACGTTTTATACATGTTTTAGACATATTTTTATACGTTTTTACATGCTTTTATACTGCGTTTTTACACGCGTTTTATATCGTTTTACAAATCGTTTTTGCACATTTTATACGTTTTTACACTTTTTATATACTTTTTCACACGCTTTTATGCACGTTTTGCACTTTTTATTCACGCTTTTATGCGTTTTATACACGTTTTATCTGCGTTTAAAAATGTTTTAAAAGCGTGTATAAACTTAATGTTAAAAGCGTGTAAAAAGTATAAAAACGTGCATAAAATCGTGTAAAAAAGCGTATATAAAAATGTGTGTAAATAATGTGTATAAAAACGTGTATAAACGTGTAAGAAAACGTACATAAAATCGTGTATAAAAACGTGCATAAAAACTTGTATAAAAACTTTGTAAAAAACGTGTATAAAAATGTATTTAAAAACGTGTGTAAAAAGTGTGTATAAAACGTGTAAAAACGTATATAAAATGTGTGTAAAAACGTGTATAAAAACGTGTAAAAACATATATAAAAACGTGCGTAAAAAACGTGTATAAAGACGTGCATAAAAACTTGTATAAAAACTTGTAAAAAACGTGTATAAAAACGTGCATAAAAACGTGCATAAAAACTTGTATAAAAACTTGTAAAAACTTGTATAAAATGTATTTAAAGCGTGTGTAAAAGCGTGTATAAAGCGTGTAAAAAGCGTCTTAAAAGCGTGTGTAAAAAGCGTGTATAAAAGCGTGTGTAAAAACATGTAAGCGTGTATAAAAAGATGAAAGTTAAAGGACTAACGTTGTTAGTAAAGAAAACCATATGGACCATTCTGTAACTTTTTAAGTTAAAAATGTCAAAGGACTAACGGTGAAAGTCAATGCAAGCGACATGGACCAATCGTAACTTTTAAAGTGGTAGCACTTGTCGATATTCGTATATTGGTAAGTATTTGAAAGTATATTACGTATGTTGATAATAAAATAAGTATGTTGCGTATATTGGTTAATTTGAAAAAAATTGTTACGTATATTCAGCTTTCACCCTTTTATAAAAGACCCGATATATTTGTAAAAATAATAATTTTAATATAAATTTTCAATCAATTTCATTTATAGTAAAAAGTTATTTTATTTTAATATCAAATAACTAACACGAAATAAATAGTCTCTAACATGTTTATGAAAATTTTAAAAGCGGGAAAGGATGCAGTGTTTTGATGAAAAAAATATTTTCTTACTTAAATAAAGCGAGAAAAGATAAGCAATCCCAATCACCTCTTACTCTCAATATAGAAGGTCTTAGGATAATGAGTTCTTTTACAAAGATTTAGCAACATAAACCACTGCAAACAAATCTTAAGATCGAAATAAAGCAATTGCGTCCATGAGCTATTTGTAGCTTTGTTCATGTCTATTAGACCATTGTTCACCAATCACGAAATTGTTACTCGATATTTGTTATGTATATGGGCTTTAGGTTTTTTGTAGGGCTTAGACTTTTTTGGGTAAAACGAAACTTCAACCCTAGTAAAATATATTAACCAAAAAACCATTTAAAGCACAATGGAATGTGGCTGAAATGACACATTAACCTCAAGCAACCGCTTTAGCAACCACTAGATTATTTATGACATGCCATAAATGAATAACTAGCTACCAAACACTAGGATAACCACTAAAAGCATAAAAAGGATATGCAAAACAAATAAACAAATCGACATAAAATATTACTTCCTCAAACGGCCTTGAAGCTTGAAATCAAACTGATTGTTAAATTCCTCAAATTACCCAGGTAAGTTATAGACCTGGGCCGCATAATCATCATAAAAATAGTCTTCAAGCTCGTTATGTCCTCCATTGCCCATAGGATCATTTGGCTCAAACACCTCATCATCACTATCTGAATCAACCACTTCACCCACCTAGAGAATGGGTTGCCTTCCTTCACCATCACCCAGGAATAGGTTTACCATTATCATCCCGAGGGTAGCTTTCCGTCAATAATAAGCTTTTCAAGCTTTCCAATTTTGTCGACAATAGGAGTTTTCTCCTTGGCGATGGGCGTAGTTTGGAAGAACTAGAGATAACCACAAGTACACGTAGTACCAATCACATGTTCCAAAGCGGAATCTTGTTCCATAAGCACATCAAAGCGTTCTTGAATCAACAAGGTTGATATCATCCACCCAATTATTATTCTTACCTTGGTCGTCCGGGATGGAGCCATACTACTAGTAGGATCGGTGGTAGGTTCGTTAAAATAAGTAGAGCCTACATTAACCGTTGGAGAACCGGTATTCGATTGGATAGAAGGCTTAGGCGTCGATGCTCATCCATTCTTTGGCTTAGTAACCGGCCTATAATGTCGAAACTTTAGGCTTATGAAAGCGAATCCCTTGACGACGATTAGTACCACGAAGCTTACCTTTTCCTTTCATCTTATAAGCTTGGCGAAATCCTCTTCATCAACCAACGATTTGTCTTTCTGCTGGTTTCACTCTCTGAGGGCTTAAACTTTTGTAACATATATATTGAACACATTGGTTTAATGAAAGGTTAAGCAAATTACAAAACTCATATGGTAATCAGAGCCATATAAGTCTCTCCTAACTTATCTTTAAATCACGTACCAAAATCTCCCCTCGCAATCTCACGTCTGCTTTTACATCCTTCTTGAAAAAGAAAAAAAAATACGAAAAAAAATTACTTGTTTCTCCTATCGCCGATTGTTTGTATATTTGTGTAAGTTATGAGAGAATTTATATATGTTTGTTGATTTAGTGGGATGTATGTTTGAATTGTGGTAATTGATTACCGGATATTGCCTAGACTCATTAATCTGGTTGGATTAGTTGTTTTGAATTCCTTTGATATAGAATCTACACAGCAAACGCACGGCTCGATAAATTCATTTAAGTTTCCATTGCGTCTTGTGATATGGCACGTTTAACTGGGACATGCGACAAAAATACAACACAAACCAATTGGAGCACGCTAATTGACCCCTCTTATGCTTTCTCTATTATGACACTTGAAGATCTTACATGAATATGGATACGGGTGCGCCTTCTCATCTAAACTTCTATTCACGTAATTTAAGTACTGTTTGTAACAATTGTTTTTATCCATATACTCGTGTGGGTGGCGGAAAAACCATTCCCATCACCATCACTGGCCATAGCATCCGGTCCACCCTTAGTCGTCCTTTGTATCTTCATAATGTACTTGTTACTCGTAACATAATTAGAAAACTTATTTATGTGTGTCATTTTACTAGGGATAATAAATGTAATATTGAGTTTGATGAATTTGGTTTCTCTGTAATGGATTTCTTGACTCATTATATCATCTCAAATGTGATAGTAAGGGAGACTTCTACCCAGTTACCAAACCATCTCCTATGCCTAGTGCTTTGCTTTTTGTCATCCTGCTATGTGGCACCGGCTCTCGAACACTCTAGTGCGGAAGTGTTACGATCTCTTATTTCTCGTAATTTAATTTCGTGTAATAAAGAGAAGTATTCACATATTTTTCATGCTTGCCAATTTGGCAAACATATGAAGCTTCTGTTTGTAAGCTCGGATACTCATGTTTCTTCTTGTTTTAATATTTTTCATTGATATTTGACTTCTCATATTGTTAGTGTTGGTGGTTTTAAATATTATGCGTTGTTTCTTGGTTACTTTTCTCTTGTGGATTTACCCATTATGTCATAAATATGATGTGTTTCAAAAGTTTATACCTTTTCGATCTTATGTCAAAAACCAATTTAAGTGTGAAATTAAAGCTTTCCAATGTGACAATGGTGGTGAGTTTGAAAACGCCAACCTTCTTACGGGATACAATTTCGTTATTCTTGTCACCGAACCTCTCACAAAATGGATTATCGGAGCGGATGATTAGAATTGTTAACAATGTCATTAGTACCTTGCTTTTTCAAGATCACCTTTCTCCTACATTTTGGGTCGAGGAACTTCATACGACCATCCACCTTATTAACCTACTTCATCAATCACAATTAACAATGACATAGCATACACAAAATTATTACATAAGGAACCAATTATTTTCGTCTTCACATATTTGGATTCTTATGCTACCCACACCTTGATTTACCTCATAAATTAGACCATACTCGAGTCACACCGTGCATTCTTTTGGGCTATCCCGCTTACCATCACAAATACCGTTGCTTTGACTTTTCCAGCAACAAAATCATACTTTCTCGACATGTCAGGATCGATGAAAACTAGCTCCCTTAAGGCTCTACTTCTAATTTCACCTCTCCACTTTTATGAGTTTCTTAACTCGTCTCCTCTCACACGCACTTTAATCCATAGCAGCTTTCCTCCAACAAATCTCGCCCGATCGGTCCAACCTACTCCACCATCACCTGCAGCCCAAAATAATCCAACCCACCCCAACAACCGTTTCCCATAACCCATGCCCCAACACCTATTGGCCCTTTTTCCACCACCCACTGCCTAACACCCCAACACCACTCCAATACCTACGGCCCAACACCAACAACTGGTTACAATAGCTCATTACCCTACACCTACCAACCCAACTACATCGACTCAACACCCTCCAAATCGAACTTACATGATGGTTACACATGCTCAAGTTAGCACTGTTAAGCGTAATCCTCGTTTTAATTTCCATACGTCTCATATATCTCCTCTTCCTAAGTATCCTTCTATTGCTTTCTGTGATCTTAATTGGCGTGGTGCTATGTATGATGAATATAATGCTTTAGTTAAAAACAATACTTGGATGCTTGTTTCGAAACCACCTAATGTTAATGTGGTTTGGTCTATGTGGTTGTTGAGACATAAGTATCATGTGGATGGGTCTTAGACTAGGTAAAAGGCCTGACTTGTTGCCAATGGGCCCACTCAGCAGGTTGGTATTAATTGTGACGACACATTCAGTCCGATTGTTAAACCAACTACCATACGGACAGTTTGTTAGTCTTGCTCTGTCTAGTGATTGGCTTGATCATAAGCTTGATGTTAAGAACGCCTTTCTTAACAACGATCTCTCGTAGATAGTTTATATGTATCAACCCCCGGGTCTCTTTTTCCACATCATGTTTGTCAATTACAAGATTCCTTATTTGTTTTGAAGCATGCATCTTGTGCTTGTGTAAGATATTGGATTTCACATACACATCAAACCATTAACACAAGTAGGCGTACAAAGAGTGTTTTAGAAAGAAAGTTAGAGGTTTAGGGAACTTAGTGAGAAAGTGAAAGATATTATTATGAGCTCCAACTCTCTACCTTGGAAGGTAGAGTATTTATAGTCTTACAATAAAGCGCCACTGGCGGGTGTGGATCGGGCATCTGATGGGTAAAGACTCGTCCAGTCATCACGGTGTTACTTAACTAAATACTACTTAGCTTAAAATAACTTCGACTCGAGCTTTCTAGCGATTACATATACTTGAGGTGACCGACTCTTTAATACACGTAATTTCTAATTCCTAACAATCTCCCCAAGGAGGTCACTTCAAACATATACTAAAATTACATTGAATACAAGCAGATATTACATTAACAATTGTTCTTGCATTCTTGATGTAGTACTTTGCTCTGAAGCTCGTAGTCATTGATTCCACTCATTGCATGTTTGGTTAATCTAAGTGGAGGTCTTTCTTGATCCACGTGATAATAATTTTAAGCTAGCTTTTGAGATCATCGACTAACAAAATCTACGAGACATCCATTGTGGTGTTGGTATTATGTGATGTTGTGACTTCGGACCGACATGCTCACATTACGGATCATGATATCTTCTCATCGAGTGCGGAAGCTTCGTTGATTCATGATATTGGCGGCGTAGCGAAGCATGGAGTGAACATATCGAGTCATTGATGCACTTATCATGATTTCTTTTGAGATGAATGTGTAGTGTGAGCATGCGGCTATGGATTGACCGCTTCATTACGATCGGTGCAAGCGTCGGGTGTACACGCATAAAGCAGTTAGCAATAAAGCGCGCGAAAGTGTCTTTGATCACTTCGTTGAATTGAGTACATGCCCGCGGTTCCCGTTGATCGATTACAAATCTTGCCTGTGATCATGTATAATTCGAAGAATTTCCTTGCGAGGTTTCGCGGTACTCTGTTGTTCTCAAACCGGAACATCTCAAAGAAGACAACACGGAGTGAGTGAACCGTGAATAGAAATTCAGCGATTGATGAAAAGAGATTTGAAAGACAATCGTGTATTGCTCGATAGAAATTGTTTTGCAATACAACGAAGGTTTTAATGAAAATCAATTATCAATCATAAAACACCTTTGATTTGAAATATTCGACCACGGTCGATGTGCTAAAGAAAAGAGTTTTAAGCACAATGACGGTTTTCAAAGGTATCCGTCAATCCATAACATGAACGGGATTGATTTAAAAGATTGAATCGCCCCATTGTTTACATTCGGTTGTCACATGGTTGATCTATTGAATAGATCTCACATGCCACCCACGGGAGCTTGTTTGTTGTTGGCTCGGAGGGCATTCCATCTTCATTGTGAATATGTTTGCATATCACTCGGATGTTCTAGCAATACCACAAGGATAATCGTGGGACTCGAGATATAATCTCTCTTTCCACATTATGTGAAGCAGAGAGTCTTCATTGAAAGTGTCCTAATGAGATTTATTGATGATCTCGTGGCTCTAGACTCAATCATGCATATTTGGATCACAGTATCGGAGACTAGGAGAGGGTCTCCTTCTTGATATCAACAATCTCTAAGAGTAAGTCGATAGATAATGTAGGTTCCCGTGAGAATGAAACAAGCCCTTTTAAGAGGAACTTGAGTGGTTTGGGAAGATTGAAGTGCGGTCGTCCTTTGGGTCCATGACGTCTTGTCTTCAATACCGGTGTTACCTTGGTAACCGCCAATAGCAAATGAATTGAACCGGTTTACGCCCTAAGGTTGAATCAATGGAGGCTATTTGTTTTCACCCTTTCTCATTCAATTCTTTTTAATTCTTCAACCCCTTGATTGCTTACCAAGACTTCATAGCTAGAACGTTGTTGGGTTTATTCGATTACTAGCTCGGTCTCGATCCGCACTCTTCCCATATCTCATTTTCTCCTTTTATCATCATACCTAAGAACTCTACACTAACTAGTGGATAGTCCACTGGTAGATCCCTCCGGTTACGGCGGATCATGGGAACAAATACCTAACCTTATCATCCTTATATCACCGTACATAAAGTAAAGTTGGTCGGTCTATTTGGTATTGTTCATACGCCATTTGGAACCAATTGAAAACCATTTGAAAATCAATCCGGATACTTATGATATATTATCAAAGCATTTTGTACTTGGATTGTTTTGATATTTTAGAACGAGAACTCCCCTCAACATGTGCATCAAGTATTTGAAATCGTTTTGCACATGGAGGCAAGAGAAAGAATTAACTTCTTTAATAACCATTTTCTAAAGATATCAACATCACTTCCTAATCGAATCAAGTAGATAAATCATTTTGGGGAAGGATGAGGTTTTCATGATTTTGCTCCCCCTCAATATGTGCATTAAGATTTGAAAAGATTTTTGCACATACTAGAGGGAACATGCACATTGATATAAATTGATTTTTAAAGCTTTTTAAGGAGAATTGTGACTTGATTATGAAAAACGTTTTAGCTGACAAGAATCGGATATTAAGACTTTAAACTCCATTGATTAAACATGCATGAATATCTTTTGAAAACAATTGAATGACAAATAACTTTTGATTTAATTGAAATCATTCTCCCCTCGATCAATGACATAGGTTGTTGATTGAGAGATAGATATTTTGACAAATAAGTCGGATGATTATCAAAAATAGAGTCCGAGTTATTTTCAAAGCGGTTAGTTTCGGAGATAAATGTTTATAGAATCGAGCATGGAATTTTGAAAACATGATAAAGTATGGCTCTGTTCTTTCTTTGAAAAGCGGAGTTCTTGCTGAAATGACAATAAACCATTGTTTTACTTTCTCCCAAAATAATTTTTGATTTTTTTTTAAACATTCGAACAACATCTAAAGTCCGTGTCATTCTTTGAATGACATCACAAAAACCGTAGATATTATCGAATCGAGCAAAACATGACAAAAGACAATATTTTGGAATTTTCAAGATTTTTCAATTTTATGGATTTTGAAAGTTTTATATTTTTCTATTTGCTTTTTGAAGGTTTTGTAATTTTGTATTTTGCTTTTCGAAAAGATAGTCACAAGAGATAGATGAAGGAAACCTTTTACTCCTCTTCTTCCTCTTGAAGGCGTTTGAGTGTTTAAGGTTGAAGGCTTTTAAGGCCAGTCGTGGAAGAATAAACTCAAGCGTTCTCTAGGAAGAGCTTTGGTGAAGATGTACGCTAGCGGTATTCGGTCCTCACAAAGTAAAGTTCCACCACACCGTTTTCCACTTGTTCCACGATGAAATGATGTCGAATGTCGATGTGCTTTGCTCTTGAGTGTTGTGCGTTGTTGCATGAGAGAGCAATAGCACTTTTATTATCACGATCTGAGAGGATTTTGTTAAATTCAAAGCCATAGTCGGATAATTGAGATCTCATCCATAGGATTTGAGCACAACAAGATGACATGGCTATGTATTCTGCCTCTGTAGAGGAAATAGAAGTACTCATTTGCTTCTTTGAAGACCGACTCACAAGCTTATCACCCAAAGCCGAGCACCTCGGACGTGCTTGACGAGTATCTTGACATCTGCATGATCGGCATCTGCATAAATTTATTAGTGACATTCGGTGTCCTTGGTGCAAAGTCCCATATTGATGGTTCCTTGGAGATACCAAAAGACCCGTTTAACCGCTTCAAGGTGCCTTTTAGTAGGCTTAGCACGGTATCTAGCACACATGCAAACAATGAACAAGATGTACGGTCTACTAGTTGTGAGGTACATCGAGGATCAATCATACTACGATATTTTGTTTGGTCTACCATGATCCACAGTGGTCCTCATCTAGTTTAGTTCGTTCAATCATGGGAGTGTCAATGGGGTCTCTTGAATCAAATCCAAATTTCTTTAAAATCTCATTTGCATATTTAGATTGATTTATGAAGATGCCTCAGGGACTTTGTGAAATTTGTAGTCCTAAGAAAAATGACATTTGTCCCATCATTGACATTTGAAATTTTGAACCCATTTCATTTGAAAAGCGGTCACACTCATTGGGGTCGGTCGAGGCAAAGATGATATCATCAACATAAATTTGAACATGAATTAAATGTTTGCGACTTCACGGTGAACAATGTTGGATCAACTGCTCCTTTGCTAAATCCGGTAGATAGAAGAAACTTTGATAGCGTATCATACCATGCCCTTGGAGCTTGCTTTAAACCGTAAAGAGCCTTCTTGAGCGATAAGCGTGAGTAGGATGCTCTTGATTCACAAATCCTTGGGTTGGGCGACATAGGCGACTTCTTTAAGATCTCCGTTCGAGAATGCCGTCTTCACGTCCATCGATAGACTACCATGTTCTTACTAGCGACATTAGCCAAAAGATTACGATTGCCTCGATTCGAGCAGCGGGGCAAAAGATTCTTCAAAGTCTATACCCTCCTCTTGATGGTATCCTTTAGCAACTAATCGAGCCTTGTTCTTCAACACATCACCATGCTCATCAAGTTTCACTTTGAAGATCCATTTAGAGCAATAATCATAGCACAATCTGGGCGGTACTAACTCCTATCGTCAAGTCGATCAAACTCATGAATTTCTTCTTGCATGGCATTGAACCAGCTATCTTCATTCATGGCGGTTTGACATCTTTTGGTTCGATCTTAGAGTACGGAGTTGAAGAAGCACCACAAAGCATCGGTTGCAAGTTGTTTCCGTGTTGATCTTGGGCGAGAAGGATTTCCAATGATGTTATCTAATGGATGATCATGAGTCCATTTTACGAGGTGTTCATGTGGCGATGGTTGGGGGCTGAAGTAGCGAGTTGATGTCTTACGAAGAAGATGGTTACGATGAAGATTCATGAGCAAATATGTTCTCAAATGGAGCATCTTGAGGGTAGCAAAGGGATTAACTTCATCATTGATGCGAAGCAGTTCCATGATGTACATTTGAAGAATGATGATTTGTTGATGAGGCGAAGGATCGTGAGCGCTTCTTGACTTAATGATATTGAGGCGAAGGATTGAATTCATTCACGAGAATATGAGCATCCTCTGCTTTGAGGAGTCGTCGGTTCATTAGCACTTGGCTCATAATGTTCATCAAACATAGGATCAAACAATTTATTTAAATCATCTTGGATGGAGGTACATATGGAGTTTCTTGAGAAGAGTTTGGAACAAGGGATGAACCAATGGGATTGTTTTGAAGTGCGGGTCTGGCTGGATTGTCCGAGAGCCATTTGACGGTCGACTCATCAAATGTAACGTGAATTGTTTCCTTGATATTTCGGGTTCTTTGGTTGTAGATTCGGTATCCCTTTTGTTTGGTGCATACCTACAAAAACTCAATGTCTGCTTTAGCTCTCGGTTTGCCTAAGTCTTGACCCTCATTAGTTGGATAACACAATGCACCAAACACACGAAGGAAAGAGATTAGGTTTTCATTGTGGACCGGTTCATATGGAGTTTTCCATGAGCGGTGTGAATCGGGGAGCGATTTTGTGTGTAGCATGCGGTGGCAATGGCTTGACCCGGAGAAACATTGGAACCTTTGAGTAAATCGGCATTGTTCTAGCGGCTTCCACAAGAGTTCGATTTAGTCTTTCAACTACACCGTTACATTGAGGAGTTCGTGGGCAACTTCTTTGATGGTGATTCCAATGCTTTCATAAAATTCACTAAGTTGTTTGTTAACAAACTCGGTACCATTGTCATTCGGATAATTCGGCGGTTTTGTTAAGTCGAACTGCATTTGTTTGATGAGTTTGATGATGATATCGGAGTTTCATCCTTTGTCCTCAAGAACTTGACCCGGTGAATCTAGGTAATCATCAACCACAACTAACACATATTTCTTCCCAAAGATATTCTGCACTCTCATTGGTCCACATAAATCCATATGAAGGGTATGAAGAACTTCGTAATTGAGTTTGTAGGTTTGGGTTTATGGGTATACTTTTGCTTTTTCTCAATTGGCATCTTGAACAAAGATGATCTTTTCATACTTTAGTCTAGGTAAACCTACAACTAAGTCCTTTACGGAGAGATCATTGATGGTGCGAAGTTCAAGTGATTGAGGCAGCGATGCCATAACCATGACTTTGTTTTCGAGGCCTTTGACAACAAGCAAATTGAGAAGACTTCATCATATCATCGATAGAGATGGTGTATAGATTTGAACCACGAGTTCCTCTTAGCAGTTCCTTGCCATCAAGTTCTCTTACAAAACAAGTATGTTTTACGAAGGCTACTTCTAGATCGAATCACGAATTGACCAGCGAGAGAGCAGTTATGACCAAGACCTTCCACATAGTATACTCTAGAGATAACACTATCACCAACAACATAATCACCATAACCCATAATTGCACGAAATGATCATTTCGAATCTAAGTCGTCGATGAATTTACTCACGAAGTTCATGAGCCGTGACCGGTCGCGATCATATGCTTGGAACGACTGAGTCCGGTACCACGAGCGATTTGAGCGATCTGCGGTTGAACACGAGACAAGAGTGGATAACTAGATAATTGGGATCCCATGCAAGAATGGGTTCCATTTGGTTAGTAACAATGGTTGGAACACCCGCATCGAAATAGAAGCATTCATATCGAAATTAAGGCAATGGAATCATCATGAATAGATGCGGTACTAGTGTGCGTATTAGCCCTATTCAAAGTGTGTCCACTTCTTAAGGAATAGTTCTACCGGTATGCATCCATTTTCTAGTGGGCATTGTCGATTAGTCTTATGACCAACGGTATCCAATGATAGCCTAACTTACTAAATGTTCTTCCTGGGTTTCCTTTGTTTTCTAACTTTCTTTCTCCTTTGCCTTTTGCCTTCTTAGCATGATAATTAGCATTAACAATATTAGCTGGACAATTAACATCATTAGGCAAAACATTAACACCACATTCATGATTAGAAGCGAATTCAAGCAGACATCAATACAAGGTTTGCAAATAGTATCGAATTGAATTAATTCTGATGCGCCTATGGCTAATACTAGAATCAACACGATTCGTTTTATTGACTCAAACTTAAAGTTCCTAGGTTGGTCTTCTACTCTCTTCCAATGCACATTCTTAGCTTGCGAGGTCCTATCATTCCTTGTATTGTCTTGAGACTTTGACACCTTGCTTTAATGTCATGATTACTCTGTAGGGGAATGGGAACATAAGTTGGTTTTGCTACTATTTGCTTCACTGTTTAGATGTGTTGGGATCGAACTACATGTAGGCACACTAAGATTAACTTTTTAACGCTTGAATTCTTGGGATTTGAACACCTAGAGGGCACACTCGAGTTCGCATTCTTAGCACTATGATTTGGAATCGAGCGCTTGAAGGCACATTAGGGTTCACCTTCATAACATTTGTCATTGAATGACTTGCATGCTTGGCACTAGGCATAGTGCACGGTATCAAGGGATTGACTTACTCACCTAAGGATTTAGGGCATATTGTAATTAGGCATTCTAGAAGTTCTTAAGATCGTTTGGCATATAAGCATGCATGGCCAATTGCATTATCATCTGGTTTTTCTAACTTATCCTCTTCTACAATCTCACGGAGACATTCTAGGCTGTCCTTAAGATGTGAGAAATATGTTTGAATAGCAAGTTTGTTGTTCCTAAGATGAGGAGGAACATATTTCACAGACAAAGCATATTTATTACATACATGTACCTTTGATACACCATTCTCCCCATTGGTCATTGGTATCTTCCCTTTTACCTGACTCTTTAGATTCTCAATTTCTTTTTGTAACGAGGCTACCGTTTCGTTATTTTTATTCTGAGTGACCTTTAAAGATTCAAATAACTCATTGAAATGACGTTTAACCTTTTCATTTTCTTCTAGAAAACTTTCGTTTTCCTTTTGTAATGCATTTACTAAGTTTTGAAGATGAAATGTTTGAGAATTCGAGAATCTAAAGGAGGAGGCATTTGGGAGCTGTCATATTGTTCGTTTGACCCTTTAATTGAGAGATTTGGGCTTTCAACTTTTCGATCGTGTTGCAATGAGCTTGAATCATTCATCACGTTTGTTAATTTGAAAAGCGCATCAAACTCGGAGCATTCGAGGATGTCTTGATATTTGAAGTTTTGACATTTTCTTTAAGATGTTGATATTTTAGTTGTAAATTAAAATGCTCAACTTCTAGTTTAGAAAAATGTTTAACCAAATTGTCATGATCATCGGTTCAATTTTCTCATTTAGTTTAGAATTAGTTTTTCAAGCTCAATGACACGATCATGGGAGACTTTCGGGCAACATATAGTTCATGAAATTGGGAAGCATTAATAGAACAATTTGTAGCGATGAAAAACATATCTTGAGCAACACATTCGTAATAAGAGTCTCATTTAATGTATGCAAGTTCTTTCTCTCAATTTCATTATATTTTAGTGCTCGCTCATAGTCACTAACCTCAACTATCATTGCATCAAACTCCTTTTCCATTTCTTTAATGTCTAAGTTCATTCCCTTTTAAGACTTTCAAAATGATCTTTTAGCGGTTTAAAGAAAGGCATGACTTCGATTAAATAACATTCTTTCGTTTGCTCAAAACCCTTTCTCCTTGATTATACCGATGGGTGTGATCCTTTTCTTGCAAGTTTTCTCAAAATCAACAAATAGTTGAAAGATAACATATTGACTAATTAAGGTCTTGCTTTTAGTGGCAATTGTTCTAGGAACAAGATGCATTAGTGTATTAGGAGGATACACGGTCGCTCTAGGCATTTTCAAAGGGAGGTTTGTTTCAACAATATTTCGACTTTACGCTTATCTAAATCGATTTTCCGAAAACTTGTTTGGAGTCAACAATGTCCGAGGCTTAAACTTGTTCAAGGAAATCCAGTTTTCCTTCTTGTAATCATGGGGTGTGATCTTTATTTTCTTCTCTTAACATTTAGGATCATCTAATTTCTTGTTCATCTTTTCCTAGTGACTTCATCGATTTCTTATCTTCCTCGGTGCACTCAACGCAACTAGGTTTCTGTCTAGGTTTAAGGATTTCATTGCCATCATAAAGAACCTTATGAGCATTTCTAGCCTTTTAATGACCTCTGGATTTGGTTGCTCAACAAGGGAATGCTATGCTTATCGCTTAAGACTCTATGCTTAGTGATTAAGTGAGCGATCAGAATGGTATTTCCTTGTACGTACAACTTATTTTCAAGCTTGTTTTCAAGGTTTTAGATTAGAAAAATCATTCAAAAGTTTTGATTCCTTAGCACTGAATTCTTGCTTAAGCATTTTAACATTTTCTTGAAGTTCTTGCTTTTGCTTAGCCGTTTTAGAAAGCTTTTCTTGTAAGGAGTTTAACTCTTGTTTTAATACTTCTTCTCTAAACCTACTTTTTCTAATAGTTGTACGCATTTGGTCATCCATTTCCTGCTCACGGGTGGTCAACTCAAATTTTGCACCTTGTTCATAAATCGCAACACGTTCTTTATAGGCATTTAGTTCAGAGGCAATAGAATCATCAGGAGCATATGCAGTGAATTCATCAAAGACATAGTCATTATTGACTGCGGAAGATGCATTACTTGGTACAGCCTCACTATTACTTTGTTTCACATATTGATCATATGGGACAACATTGATATTACCCATATTTTCAATATTTGATTCAATAGTTTCAGTTATTGTACTTTGTCATGCATCTTTTGCACATCAACATTATCGTGTAGTTTTAATACCTCTGAGATGAGTTTATCTTTGGATGGGCCACTTGTGGTGAAGATGAGACCTTGGGAGAAACCATTGGAGAAATGCTAGCCATAAAATTGTGTGTGCGATGGGTCCATCATCCACATCAGTCGTATGCATCACGATCGGCGACTTGAAAGGCATTCGATGATTGTGACCTATCTCACGAATTGGTCGCTCATCCACATCTCGCATCATAGGTCTTGGCATTGCCTCGACAGAAACAACAACTCCTCTTCATCCAGCGGCACCATTATCCCGAGCTTGTACAAGCGACATCTTATCTCGAAGTAATCGGCATTCTATGGGCGCTTTGGAGATGTGCGGTTCCTTGCAATGTGTCCCTCACCACCACGGTTATAGCATTTGATCGGCTTAGCTTGACCTTGATTTCCATTCCTTCCTCGATTACGATTACCAACATAACCTCTACCAGCTCCACCTCTTGCTTGTTCGTCTTGTCGTTCTTGAGCTGGTTGCACCATAACCTTCCCATCTCGGCGGTGGCTTGATTATGTGGATTGGGCGATTACGAGATTATTGTTGGTGTGTGGAAGAGAGTTCATGTTTTGACTAATCGGAAGAGCTAGTTGATTAATGAAGTTTCCACGTGTGCATCGGCATCGACTTGTTTGAACATGGGATCGGGAATGAGTTTGTGATTACCATTACCCATGGGTATGACTTGTGAGGCTTTGGTTGTGATTCCGATGTTTGAGTAGAAGGCGGTTGGGTCATTTGTTGAACTTGCTTCTCCACGAGCTTTGAGCGATCTAGAATCCTCTTTTCAAACATGGCATGCCTCTCATTTTGAAGAAGGAAGGCATAGAGTTGCTCATAATTCGTATTCTTCAATCCTTTAGTAAGCTTCACGAAGTAACAAATTTGTGCCATTCGGGATTCATGTTGTTTACAAATTTTGAGTTCGGTGAATGTTAGGCATAGTCATTCGATGTTCCTCATGTCATTCACCGACTTATGAAATCTCACATAGTACTCATAGACAATTTCATCGGTTTCATCTTGAAGTGCTCAAATTCATCATACAAATTGTGATTCTCGATCTTCAATGATTAGCTCGAACCGAAAGAAGCATCTTGACATTATCCCATCTGACTTTTGCCTCGGTGTTGTGATTGATAAGCTTGTAGATGTCCTTTGGTAGACCTTGCGGTATAATGTTGGAAGCTCGGATATCGCATCGAATCTCTTTTCTCCTTATCGTCAAGCTCATCATACATCTTTAGTGCATCCATTCCGTAAATCAAAGTTCCATCTTGATGATATCAAGTACATCTCTAGTAGTTTCAACTCGGTAAGGTCCTTCATCAATGGATTTGAGAATGTTAACCCATTTTCTTTTCAAGGCAGTACAATCGATTCGTTGAGCCCAAGAGTCGTAGTCGATTCTGTCAAGCATCGGTGGGCGAGTATCCGAGCCGGTGCTTGAGCGTCCTCGACAGCGATGGAAATGATTGTAGGAGCGTTGGAAGACATGTTAACAGTTAAGCGGGATTTTAAAACTCTATGATTAAACCAAGAAATAGATTCTTTCACGGGATTTTCTTGAATCAGAGAAAACCGTATTTAAAGGAAATCACCCAAGTCGCTAGGACAACACGGTGAACCAAGTCGCTAAGTGCTAAGTCGCTAGAGTTCCAAGTCGCTATATAACAACTCGCTACAAACCAAGTCGTTAACAAAATTTTGGCGACAATTAAGCTAAGCACCAAGTCGCTAAATATTCAAGTCGCTAAATAGCAACTCGCTGGGTACCAACTCGCTAACACCAAGTCGCTAACAATATAAAGTACAAGTCGCTAACTTAAACCAAGTCGCTACTCGTAGTGGAGAATCCACTAAGCATCTTGTTTGTCGACTTGTCTCACTAGACAAGTCGCTAACCCTAACTCGCTACGGATTTCAACTACAACTCGCTACCAAATTGTAAAACAAGTCGCTACCAAGAAAGATTTTCCGTGGCTCAAGTCGCTAGCATGAAAAACACATAAACACCACTTTTCAATCCAAAAACAACCCAACCACTATGATTCAAACCTTCTAAATCAAAACCTAAACACTTGAGATGATTCTAAACACAAAAGTACTATCAAAATCCAAACTTTAACACTAGAAATTAACCAAATGATGCACAAACCACTAAACGTTTTCAAACTCAAAAACCACCTAAAACCACTAAAAATCCAAAGCTATGTAAGATATGATCTAACCATGGCTCTTGATACCAATTGTAAGATATTGGATTTCACATACATCAAACCATTAACACAAGTAGGCGTACAAGAGTGTTTTAGAGAGAAAGTTAGAGGTTTAGGGAACTTAGTGAGAGAAAGTGAAAGATATTATTATGAGCTCCAACTCTACCTTGGAAGGTAGAGTATTTATAGTCTTACAATAAAGCGCCACACAACGGGTTGTGGATCGAGGCATCTGATGGGTAAAGACCGTCCGTCCTCCACGGTGTTACTTAACTAAATACTACTTAGCTTAAAATAACTACGACTACGAGCTTTCTAACGATTACATATACTTGAGGGTGACTCTTTAATCGGAATTTCTAATTCCTATGACTTAGTTTCAACGATTTCTAGTTGATAAGGTTTTAAAGGTACCATTTTGAGGGTCGTTTAAGTCCTTATTTGATCACTTTTGTATCCGTTATTGCTTAATATCGCTCCTTTTCACTTTTAGGTCTCGTGAAGGCAAAATCTTTGGAATGGCACTTATTTGGACGAAAAGCGCGAATATATGAAGAAAATGACCAAAGTCGAAATCGAGACACTCACGATTCTTTGAAAGTAGAAGGTGGCGGCGTCGGTGCTATTAGCGTGCCGTCCCAAAATTATTGTGACGGACGGAACCCAAAACTCGTGTTTTCAAGTGGCGGCGTCGGTTGTGAAAGAGTAGGCCGTCGCTACTCGGGACGGCCTAGATGCAATCGAGACGACGTCGGAAGGCGAAGAGGACGGCGTCACGGACATAAGGTGACGCCGTCGCAAGGTTAACGTGGCCAAGGCGAAACCACAATGGCGGCGACACGGCGGCGTCACTAAACATAAGGTGGCCGTCGCAATTGTAATCTTATATATAGAATCCGAATTTTCGGTCTTTGTGTGGAGAGTCTTTGGGTAAAAACTAAAACCGAACCTAAGGTGTCTTGTCACGGTATTTTAGGGTTTTAAACCTATCTTACATCAAGATAAGTCTTTACTTCATTAATTCAATTATGTCTTTGATTATTTGTGTGTATGCTTGCATGTTCTCCATGTCCGACTAATTTATTTGTGTGTTTGCTTAGGAAGTATGAAACTTAATTATTGAATATTGATTGGTTGTTTCTTATCTTAGTTGATTAATGATCTAGTAATGCGATAGGTCATTCGTTGTGTACTTAATGCTTGATTCATCTTTGTGAACCTTAGAGTATAATTACGAGTGATTGTAGGCTAAACCATCCAAAAGCGCCTTAGAGTAGGAGTTTATAATCTCTAGTGGGGTTTTAGACAAGACCCTTTGGTAAGTTCAAAGAGTTAGGGAGAAGCATACCCTACAACTTTAGACACACAACGCAACTAGGAATAAGGCGTGACACTCAACCATCAATAGGAGATAATTAAGGAGTAATACAAACTAAGTAAACACATCTTTAAACTATCATACGAGCACACATTAATTAGACATAGACTCCACAACCTTAGTTTAGATAATTAGATAATAGTAGAGTAATCGGTAGAAATACCAACCCCAATCCAATACCGAGATTCGTACCTTTCCATTTTCATAAAATATAAAAATACCAAAATAATCTTCCTCAACCTTAACCTTAGCGTAGTAACTCCTACTAGCATTCCTATTCCCCTATAGAGCGATATCAATACCGTGGCTTACCCTAATTACTACACTACAACGATTAGGTTCACCGCCTGGGGTGTTATAAAACTTGCTCGAAGAAAAGGAAGTTCCTTTGACCCGAAACGACGCGTGTAACGTTATCAAGTTTTGGCGCGCTGCCGGGAATAGAATAGCTAGTTAGTAGTCCACCTCGTTTAAGTTTCTTTGCTTGATTCCTATCAAGTAAACTTTTTCTCATTTTAGATTTCTCTTAGTCTATCCCCTTCTTCGTGACCTTTGTTCGTAACCTCGTCACTTTTCATCATGGAAGGTGATAACCCACTACCATTCATCAACCCACCACCAAATGACCCGCCAAGAGCCCGTACTCTTGGTGAATACTCGAGACCAAGCCACCTAGGCTATAGGAACACCATTGAGCTTCCGACCAAGCCCAAACTACGGCCTGCGATCCGACACCATCCGGTTGGTGCAAAGCGGATGTGCATTCCATGGACTTCGTTAGAAGATCCAAATCGACATCGAGGATTTCCTCAAAATCGTCGATTCCATCGACCTTGATGCTACTACTCGGGAGACCACGCGCTGCGTCTCTTCCAATTCTCTCTACGGGACCAAGCTAGTAATTGGCTTGGCGACTTCCCGCCGGCTCAATCTCAAGTTGGGATGATCTAACTTCTCGCTTCCTTGCTCAATTTTCCCACCGGGAGAACCACTAAGCTTAGGAATGACATCTTGATGTTCCAACAACGTCAAGGTGAATCTCTCTGAAGCATGGACCCGATTCAAGGACTTACTTCATAAAGTCCTCATCACGGCATTGATCTTTGGCTCCAAGTCCAAATCTTTTATGATCATGTCAACTTTCCTACTAAGCGATCCATTGACCAAGCGGCGGTGGAAAACTTAGTGATCTCACTGCAGAAGAATCATGGGAAATAATAGAGGACCTCGCCCTCTATGACAACGAAAGTTAGGATGACCCGTGAGTGCCCAAAACCGTCAAGGCAATCTCCTTGCCTCCTCCCGACCGTGGGATGATCGAACTTGAAGATCAAGTTAAATTCCTCATGAGTTCCTACAAAATCCTAAGTCCTCACGACAAGTGAATCAAATCACTCTACCTTGAGTTATGCAATGGTCCCCATGACACTCGTGATTGCACAAGGCTCTCCGAACAAGCTTTTGCGGACTCGCCTCCATACGTACCGGCGGAGCGGGAGAGAAGTGGTACACTTTCAAACCCGAACAAAACAACTTAGGAAACTCATACAACCCTCATGGAGAAATCACCCTAATCTTAAGTGGAACCAAAACTCAAGCACACCCCAAAGCTCATCTAGTTAGCCTAATAGGTTCAATTCTTCTAATACCGGAACCCCACTAATCTTGAGGCAATTGCATCTATATTTTGTCATCCCAAGAAACTCGATTGAATAAGCTTGAAGCCGATTTTAAGCAAAAGCAGGCGAGATGACAACCAAGCTTGATGCCCTCTTAAAAGCCTTGATGAGCGGGAAGTTGGAGCACTCCCAGTGATACCATTAAGAACCCAAAATGAATTGATTGCATCGACTTCATGTTCGATTCACCATGGGAGAGTGCGCATCCATGCTCCTCTCACCCTGACGGTTCACTCGGTAAATGCTATCAAAAGGGTTCCAAGTCATCCAAGAGATACCAAGGCCGGCACCTTTGGTAAAGACTACTCTTGAGAAACCCGTCACCAAGAATCCAAACCTAGTTTAGAGGAGGGTACAAGGAACTCCATCAAGAAAAACCGATTCTTGAAGTCTTAGCTCATGCACCTTATTATAATGCTTTAAAAGAAAATATGAGTTAGGACTTAAGCTTGGAAAACATGGGTCCGCCTTTATGCGAAACAACTTACCTAAGAAGTTAGGCGATCCCGGCTATTCACTCTTCCGTGTAGACTTGGAACTTCCAAGCCACTCGATGCTCTAGCCGATTTAGGATCATGCATCAATCTCGTTCCGTTGTCCCTTCATGAAGCCTCAACCTAGGAAAAATTGAACCAACGAAACTATCTTAGGTCTAGCGGACGGTAGTATAACACGTCCGGTAGGAATAATAAAGGACATGGTAGTACATGTAGGAGAGTTGACTCTTTTGGCCGACTTTCATGTACTAGACATGAATAAGGACCCGACATGCCCATTACTAGTTGGAAGAGGATTTTTAGCTACCGCTAGTGCCATCATCGATTGTAAGATGTCCAAAATAGTGGTAGGAGAGGAGTGCTAGATCCGTTTACGATGTTAAAAGCATACATACTATAAGGATGAGGAAATCCCAAGAGATAGGGTTGGATAGAGAGCCTCTCGATATGGACCTTGGATTGATAAGAACATCATAGGCCCCAAAGACCTTTTTACCTAGATAAGGCCTTTGCTAGTGCAAACAACTTTCCAAGAACAAGAAATGGCTAGGGACATAGAAGTGAACCCGTTCGAAGACGCCTTAGTATTTAGGAAGATGACCGAGTTTTAGGAAGCTTGCCCGTTAACCTTGTCATGAATAAGTGGATAGTTGAGAAATCCGAACACATGTGGAATTGGAATAGACCGCCTAGTGATGGTAATGGAAGGTGGCACATTAGGATACAAATCTATGATCCCGATGGTGAGATGTTTGAAAGGCATATTTAACGAGCGTACTACTAGGAACTTGAATGATAAGTTTGATCCTTACGACATTGTTGAGGATAGACTTACGTATATCGATGCGTAGGAGCACGACTACGAGTCTAGCTACAAGACTCTTAAATAAAGAAAAGCGCTTCATGGGAGGCAACCCATGCTTAATTGTTGCTTGTTAGTGTCATATATCTTTTATTAATTGTTTATCCTCATGTTTAAATTTGTAAAAATGCTTTATTTTGTTTTTAACCGTCTTAATTGCATATAAAGGTATTTTACATAAGGGATAAGTGTAGGGAGGATTACACACGTTTCAAAAGAAGCGTAAACATGAGAATAACAATTAACTAAAAGATATTTATGTTTGTTTGTTCGAGTCAAATGCTTGTATCGAGTCATAATGGATGTTTTTGCGAAATTTTCCGATTCTAAAGATGTAAACTTTCCGAATTTTTTCCGGAAAATCGCAGACCGGTTTTTGTCGGGATAACTGTGCGTCGAGATTGCAACTGACAGCGTCGGGAAGGAGTAAAACATCAGTTACTTTTTCGTTTTCGAGATACTTATAAATTTTGGAATTTTCCAGGTCTTAATTTTCTTAGAAATTCTGTAAACATCCATTCCACAAGCATTATATCCTAGTTTAAATCGAGTCTTATATATATTATGACCGCGATTTTACTTGAAGGTTTCGTTGTTTTCTTCAAGTGTGCGAGTTTAGTTTGTCAAGAAGAAGTTACATAAGATTGGAAGGAGCTTTTCACGCAATATTTCTTCTTGAAATGAATTTAACCACCACTTTACGGATCCTACCGAGCTAATCGGGGAGTATTAGTTTCTTTCGTTTTTAATTACCTTCTTTATCATAACTTTGATACTTTCGGGAACATTGGGGACAATGTCGGTTTAAGTGTAGGGAGGAAAATAAAGCGGAACTTTGAAACTATGCTTATCCTTGACTATTTGCTTTGTCCATTTGTGATTGTGTAATAAACCATGAGAAAATGTCGGTTAGGGTAATTTTGGCACCAAATTTAAAATTTTCATGACATATAGGGTGGGCCATTAGTCTTAACAAAAGCGTCTCACGGATAGGAAGTTGCATGACTAGCACAAAAACCCTTACCACCCAAATTCCACCCAAATGTGAGGATCGCCTTAGATTAGTAGGAATTAAAAGCATTCATCTTTAATGCTTAGAGTGTGAACCGGTAGTATAATAGATTCTAGAACTTGTTTTGTGATGCATTCGAGATCGTAAGTGAGGCTACACTTGTGTAGTTAGGAATAACTAAATGATAAGAGGCATTAGGATAACCCTTGTTTGATACGTAATATAATTACTTCTTCCATATCGGTTGAGTAATTCCCCACACCCTGCGTTGTACTCATCTTTAGTACACGATACCCTAGTTAACCCCTCGAGCCTATCCTTTTCGCGGTTCTCGTGATGTTTCGGTTTTCCGGAATATCAATGAAGAGCATTATTTACACCCCACTTTGAATATACACCCAAATCGCCTTAGCCTACCCCTTATGCACTTACTTTTAGTGCAAATATTTGTTATCAACCTAAACCCTTAGTTCAATTATCTAGTTGCTTGCATAAGTTGCTAAGTCGAGTCATATCCTTTGTATACAGTTTTGGGATGATTGGGATTCATGGGAAAAGTTAAAGTTTATGAAATGACGGGAAGGGAACGTTAAATTCAAATTCCCTTTGTTTGCGTAATAATGTACCCCAAGTGTTTTGATCTTTTCAATTCGGGTCAAATTAGTGTTAGAGTAATAAAAACTCAAGTGTAGGGATATGCCTGTAAATCCCTAATATTTTGATGTTATCATAGAGGATGGTAGAGTAAAAGTGTATGAAAAAAAAAAAAAAAATCGAAAAAAAAATAGAAAAAGAGAAAAAGAAAAAAAATAGAGTGAGAAAAAAAAAAAAAAAAAAACATCGGGCCACCATCCTACATCTATTATTTAAATTTATGTTTGTTTATTTCGGTTATCCGAGTTTAGAGTGTCGAGTTTTGGCTTAGCAGCGCCATTCTTCATATGCATTTAACATAGAGATTTTGACTTACCACCACTAAATAGCCTATCCCACCAAACCCTTATTTCCCTAACCGTAAGCCTAACGTTACAACCCTTTAAAGACCTCTTTGATAGTCTTTCCTAGGTGCTTACGCCAAAGCGATAGAGGTTTGATCTATTCTCAAGCCTATGGTAATCTATGTACTAGGACCGGTTAATGAGTGTTTATCTTCCATTTCCTATATTGTTATATATCATATATACACCGAGAGAGATGTGAGTATCCAAACACCCCATGTGAGGTGCTAGTATGTAATTCCGTGCTTGTTATGACTTTCTTGGGGCTTATATGTGTTGTGGACCATTTTGAATTAATGCTTCATGACCCCAACTTATAAATTAATTGGCTAAAGCACATTTGCTTGAGGACAAGCAAATAACAAGTGTAGGGATATTTGATAAGGTTTTAAAAGGTACCATTTGAGGGTCGTTTAAGTCCTTATTTGATCACTTTGTATCCGTTATTGCTTAATATCGTTCCTTTTCACTTTTTAGGTCTCGTGAAGGCAAAATCTTGGAATGGCACTTATTTGGACGAAAAGGCGCGAATATATGAAGAAAATGACTAAAGTCGAAATCGAGACACTCACGATTCTTTGAAAGTAGAAGGCGGCGGCGTCGGTGCTATTAGCGCCGTCCAAAATATTGTGACGGGACGGAACCCAAAACTCGTGTTTTCAGTGGCGTCCGGTTGTGAAAAGAGTAGGCCGTCGCTACTCGGCGGCCTAGATGCAATCAGACGACGTCGAAGTGAAGGGACGGCGTCACGGACATAAGGTGGCGCCGTCGCAAGGTTAACGTGGCCAAGCGAAACCACAATGGCGGCGACACGGCGTCACTAAACATAAGGTGACGCCGTCGCAATTGTAATCTTATATATAGAATCCGAATTTTTCGGTCTTTGTGTGGAGAGTCTTTGGAGTAAAACCTAAACCGAACCTAAGGTGTCTTGTACAGATATTTTAGGGTTTTAAACCTATCTTACATCAAGATAAGTCTTTACTTCATTAATTCAATTATATCTTTGATTATTTGTGTGTATGCTTGCATGTTCTCCATGTCCGCTAATTTATTTGTGTGTTTGCTAGGAAGTATGAAACTTAATTATTGAATATTGATTGGTTGTTTCTTATCTTAGTTGATTAATGATCTAGTAATGCGATAGGTCATTCGTTGTGTACTTAATGCTTGATTCATCTTTGTGAACCTTAGAGTATAATTACGAGTGATTGTAGGCTAAACCATCCAAAGAGCGCCTTAGAGTAGGAGTTTATAATCTCTAGTGGGGTTTGTAGACAAGACCCTTTGGTAAGTTCAAAGAGTTGGGAGAAACGCATACCCTACAACTTTAGACACACAACATGACTAGGAATAAGGCGTGACACTCAACCATCAATAGGAGATAATTAAGGAGTAATACAAACTAAGTAAACACATCTTTAAACTATCATACGAGCACACATTAATTAGACATAGACTCCCACAACCTTAGTTTAGATAATTAGATAATAGTAGAGTAATCGGTGAAATACCAACCCCAAATCCAATACCGAGATTCGTACCTTTCCATTTTCATAAAATATAAAAATACCAAAATAATCTTCCACAACCTTAACCTTAGCGTAGTAACTCCTACTAGCATTCCTATTCCCCAGAGAACGATATCAATACCGTGGCTTACCCTAATTACTACACTACAACGATTAGGTTCATTGCACAGGGTGTTATAAAACTTGCTCGAAGAAAAGGAAGTTCCTTTGACCCGAACGACGCGTGTGGCGTTATCACTAGTTATGCTTTCTACGAGATGGCTTATCTTCAGTAAATGTAATTCTTCTTTGTTTATTTATTGACATGGTATTGGGGTTGCATACTTATTTATAAATGTTGATAATATTATCTTGACCGCATCTTCTAAAGCTTTACTTGACGTATTTTATTCATCTTTACATCATGAGCTATAGATGGCGGATTTAAGGGCCTTAGTTATTTTTATGGATTTATGTAGAGGTGAGCATCGGGCGCTCCGACCCGGCCCGACCGAATCCCGACAAGCCGTGAAAACAAATCGAGTCCCGACCGATTAAGCTCGGTTCGGTTTCGGGACAATCGGGACGGGGACAGGATCGGTCGGTTTGATCGGTTTTGTTTGTTGTTTTGGTTTTGGCCGTCCAGGCCGATCCCGACAAGCCCGAATCCGACTAAGCGGAAAACACAAACCGAGTCCCGACCCGTTTGAGATCTATTCGGTTTCGGGACAGGATTCGGGACGGGATTCGGGAGTCGGTCGGTTTTGCTCACCCCTAGATTTATGTTACTCGTGATTCTACATGTATGTTCCTCTCTTAGAGGAAATATGCTATGGTTTGGAGTGGGCAAACATGGTTTCTTGTAATACTTCCCGGGCCCATGTTGCTAGGGAGTCTAAGTTTGGTACTGACCAAGATCTTGTTTCGAATCCTACATTATACCGGAGCTTGGCAGGTGGTTTGCAATATCTTACATTTACCCGTCCCGATATCTCTTATGCGGTTCATCAGATCTGTCTTTATATGCATGAACATCGAGAGCCTCATTTGGAGGCTCTCAAGTGCATTCTTCGGTATGTTCACGGTACTTTAGACTTTGGCCTATAACTATTTGCTTCTTATATTGGTCAGTTATTGCATATTCTGATGTTGATTTGGCGGGTTGCCCTTTTACTCGACGATCCACTTCTGGTTATTGTGTATTTTTTGACGATAATCTCCTTTCTTGGTCTTCTAAGCGTTAGCATACCATATCTAAATCTAATGCAAAGACCGAGTATCGGGTGTTGTCAATGTTGTAGC
Organism: Chrysanthemum lavandulifolium; assembly: GCA_022545495.1. Taxonomy (NCBI): domain Eukaryota; kingdom Viridiplantae; phylum Streptophyta; class Magnoliopsida; order Asterales; family Asteraceae; genus Chrysanthemum; species Chrysanthemum lavandulifolium. Next base: position 114,894,645 of record CM040245.1, read on the forward strand.
TGAGACAGCCTGGGTTCGTAATCTACTTTGAGAACTACATTCCCCTTTATTGTTCGTCACTCTTGTCTATTGTGATAACATCAGAGTCATCTATTTGTCAGCTAATCCTTTGCAGTATCAACGGACGAAGCATAGAGAGGTTGATATTCATTTTGTTCGTGACATGGTTACTAAGGGTTAGGTTCGTGTTTTTCATGTGTCATCGCGCTATCACTATATATGCTGATATCTTCACTAAAGGATTGTATTCGGTTTTGTTCGAGGAATTACCTATCAGTTTGAGTGTCAGATTCATATAAAACCACAATTGCGGGCGAGTGTTAATCGATATTTATTATGTATCTTTATGCTTTTCTAGAGGCCTAGTCCACTTTTGTAACTTATATATTAAACACATTAGTTTACGAAAGGTTAAGCAAATTGCAAAACTCATAGAAATATTATAACTCGCATATATAAATTAAATCGAAACATTACATACATGAAGACCATGGACGAAGCCACGACAAAATTTGACGCATTTATATTTTTGAGGAAGAGTATGTGGCTGCTGATTCATTTCTTTGAATCTAACATTCTTTCTCTCCACGCGATCATTAATTATTAATTGTAACTGTATAAATACCAAGTTGATTGAATAATTGATCAATGATAAATATTAGTCTCCATAGTAATAAATTTAACTTTCAAAGTATCTGTACTTGAAAACTGAAACTCAACATGGCCTTGACTGACTTGGCTTGGAGCTGTCGGCTATTTTACTGTTATTGACAGATTTTATATTTGCTGTAGTTTCTATACTTACTAATTACTATGGATTTTAAATTTGTTTTTACAGAAGTACGATAACAATGTTTGCATATCATGTTTTCATGTTTTATTAAATAAGATTAAGACAGTTCGTCTAGCTTTTTTTTATGAACTTAACATCAACAACAGGTGTATGTTGTGGACGTTTTTTGTATTTAATATATGACATGATATGATATGAGTATATGAATAAAATAGGGCACATATTTAATCTTGATGGTCGTGGAGATTGGCTTATAACCGTCTTCTAACTAGATGCAGTTTTGATGACTGTGGCATCGATCTTGACTCCACTCGGTGCTCCATTTGCAATATATCAGTGATTCAATCCTTGCTTGTAACAATTGTTTTGCAATCCCTTTCGCTTAGCATCTTGCTAGGAGTTGTTTCAATAATATTTCGGCGTTTAAAAACAAATAGAAAATTGATGTTGTTTCCTAATTTCTGTGACAATAATAATACATGGATAATGATACACATATGCATGCATCTATTGAAACTGGTAAATAACTGGAAAGTTGGCCTGGCCCCAAAGATTTTTTGAATAACTAAAAGGATTATGATTATGCAGATGTAATGAGATTGAACAAGGCAATATAATGGAAGATACTCCAAGAAGAAGAAAACAGGAACCCACGTACGACCCTAGCTAGTGTGGAACTGGATCGATATACATATCGAAATATGGACCCCATGCAGAAGGTCACCATCTACGATTATGTATTATTATCGCTTCATAATTGATTTCTAATAGTTGTGTCTATGTATGAATGTATGATGACATGTTTTCTGATCCTTAATATCCGTAGCTCAATGTTTACATGATTGTCAAAAACAACATCTCATCCATAGTTATTTTGGTGTAGTTATGCATTGTTGATTTTCATTATCATCGAGTAACTACAATCAATAACATGTACGTGGATCACGTCTAGCTGCCTGACGAAGATTAGATTAATTCGATGGATCATCTGATAGTTTCTTCAATGAACTTTCAAGGGTTTGTCGCTAGAAATAGGTATATATATACATCAACAAGTTCATAATATTAATTATTGATCGATTTGTTAATTTGTCACAAACGAACTTGTACTACACATGAGCTTTAATTATCGAACTAAAAAGGAATCAGACATCAGGAAATTAGAGAGGAAATCTTGAAATTGAATATTCTACCTATATTACAAAGCTATCTTGAAATTGAATATTCTACCTATGTATGTCCTATGACGCAAAAACCAAGAACCAAATCACCATCTGGGCAGTTAATCTAATAACATTTTGGCCTTTCGATTGATTTTACACTATATGCATCACTATACACATGTGTGATAGTAAGGTTAAACGGACAAGGATTGCCATGTTTAGGTTACTCAAGGAGGGCGAGTCTTTGAAGAGATATACGGGCCTAACCAAGGTATCTCCGAGATCATTTTCGACTCTTTCCTTGGCCACCCGAAATATGCAATAAATGTTGTTTGAAAACTTAACATCTTAGTGATCGTGAAAGCCTATAGGTGTCTTACCACTCGGCATTGGTTAAATCGATAGTCCAAAATTACGTAAATATATGAGCCATGATAGTTTATAGTTAAGCCTAAAAAGACAACTGTCAAGGCCCATTTAGGCTCTTTATTATTAACATTTAGGGCCCTTTCTAGATCCAGCTTATAGATGGACCAATATATAATTGTACTTTGTAGTTTTTTTGCCCGGATTTTTACATCTTCTCGACTTAATCTTTTTGGTGAATGATGTAGAAATATTGTGAATTTGTGACAGTTCATGTTTTATACGTTTAAATATAGTGAAATTTCTTCATACATCACGTGTCCAATTATTCTTATGTGACTGCGACACATGAAATTTCTTCATACACGAAGAAAGTAGATTGGGACAGAGTTAATTAAGCACAAGAGTTTTTTTTTATCTAACTATGTCAAGATGACATTGTTAGCTGCAATTTAAATGTGCTAGTAAAGAGATAAGATTGACTAGTTGGCAATTAGACAAAACGAAGAGAGCAGACAGAGCAAGAATGAACCAAACAAATTTAGTTTTTGACATAAAGAGTATGAGAACAGATTAAGTTGATAACATTACGTCACATCAAAGAGTACGAGAACATGGATGGTGTTAGAAGTTCTAAAGACTGTTGGCATGTTTTTTTAATTTGATTACAAAAATGCCATTCTTCGTAAGAATAAACAAAAAAAACAGTAGCATTTTTTTCAAAAAAAAAAAAAGATGAAAAAATATGGGGCATTCCGAGAATTGAACTCGGGACCTCTCGCACCCTAAGCGAGAATCATACCACTAGACCAAATGCCCTTTGATGTCTATGAATTTTCTATTATATATTTAATACGTTTAATATCACCAAAATTGTTTAACAGCAATTGCTGGTTTTCTAGTTACGAGTCAATCTCGTAGATGTTTTGGTTTCTTACATAGCTACATTCATCTCATTTCCAACCTTTCAAATTTGGTGCACTAATTTTCATTGATTCGATCATTAAAAAGATTATTGAGGTAAATGAGATGTGAGTCCTGTCTATTATTGAACCACAAATATTATGATCATTATGCGCTATAATAACAACGATATATACCCATTCGAGAGGCCTCTTCCATTTTGGTATATGATATCGGGTGTTTGAAATAGGAACAAGTTGGACATGGCGATAGTCTAAATCAGTATGGATTGATATTAGTGTAATTTTGCTGAGTCATGTATCCGTCATATATCCAGGTTGTTTGGCAACATACTTAAAAGCATTTGTAATTGCTTATAATATTTTTGTTTTACTAATTTTGCTATCAGTATCTTTCATTTATTACTCATATGTTTTTGTAACTGGCACTGATGTATGTTTGCGATTTCCAGTTTTGTACATGTAAGCAGACCCATATATGATTCAGTGAGTATGTATGCATAAGCAATTGATATTATTGTAACTCAGTTATGTAAATATTGCATTCAAGATTGGATATCATGAATCATCTTTTATCGCTTAACAGAAAAAGATAGAAACAAGATGCCGCCCTGGCGCACTTGTGATCTTGCTAAACTTAACTTATAGGTGCTTATTTCAAATCATACACTTTCCATTTTTCGGGTTACAAAGTCTCCTTTTGTTGTGATTTATCAGCTTACCAGGTATTAACACAAACAAGATTTAGTGATGGTATTTTTGACCTTTGAGAATCGTCAAGCTCTATAAAGCTGCTCAACAAGCACCACCAACGCAATCTCATGATTTAGCACCAAAGACGACAACTTCACCTTCAAATTAGCTCTCTCCCTTAATTTCATCCCGTGCCCATAAGCCCTCAATACAAAACACCAATCTCGAACCACTTGCTTTGTTTCCAGCATCCCCTATCAAATCCGCTACTTCTTCTGACCTCAAATCCAACCCATTCTCATCCAACATCACCACCCAATCATCTGGTTTGATAAAATTCATGAAACCCATCTCTTCATTTTCAATCTGGACCCTTGCATCGCTTGAATTCTTAGGGTTAGACTTGATGCGAAGGTCGTGAACTGGACAGTAAGGTTTGAGCTTGTCCATGTAGTCCTTGACTATCAGTTGAACCCCTGGGGAACGAGTCTTGCCGACAGTTAGGATATGGATTGGGAGTGGTTTTATGGATTGACCCGCGTATTTCGACCCTCTAGTTTTAGCACCAGCCCAAGTAACATGACACTGGCTCTTCATATTAAAAGTGGTGTTCAATACACACATTGCCATTTCCTTAACCTTTTATAACTTCTTAGTCACCAGAATATCACGCGTCCAAGCGACAAAAACAGTCTAACATACACTCTCTAACGTTGCAAAACTGCGCGCAGAGCTACAAGTAAAGTTTAAGAATAAGTTATGATCCGTAATAACTAATAAACAATCTCTCAAATCACTATATTAGTACACATGGGTGCAATGCATATATTTTTATAAATATAAGAATTTTAATCACATTGTTAAGTTGAAGTTGAAAGTAAACTTTCTTGTAGACATTTCGTCGAACAGATAGCGTGCAAAGAGTGAAAGACATACATTGTGCTGGGTGGCAATCCTACTTAAACTAGAAGATATTAGTTAAAACACTGTCAAACAAGTTATGTTTTCAAAAGTAACATAGCGTAAAAAAAATAATAAAAAATAAATAAATCGTATAGATTATTTTAGGGAGAATTGCATATATATCCTTGCAAAAGCTCATAATTGCGTATATATCCAAGCAAAACTCATAATTAAATATATATCTTTCCAAAGAATTAAATATGACATATATATCCAAATTATTATTTTATACATATTTAAAACCTTTAAAATACATTATAATTATATTTTAATTATAAAATGTCCATTATACCCTTGTTTTATTTTTTATAACCTTTACATACATATCTTCTTACAATTAGTGACAAAACATAATAACGAGTTAGTGACCAAAAAACTTAGCAGACTATGAGCAAACAAATACAATCGAGGCTCAGTATTTCATTTAAAACCAGATGAACACGTAAGAAAAACGGATGAAAGCGTATAAAAGCGACGAAAACGTATAAAAGCGGATGAAAACATATAAAAGCGGATTTAAACGGATGAAATCGTAAGAAAGCGATAAAAGCGTGCCTAAATTCGAAAATATTTAATTTATAAACTTCCGTTATGATAAAGGTGATTTATGAACGATTGTTAACTAAAAGGGCTAAAAGTGTAAATTATAACGGAACTTATTTAACAATGGTTAAATAAGGGACCATAGGTGTTATTCTTTTCAGAGATAAGGACTATCCATGCAACTTTAAATTTTCAGGGACTGTGAGTGAAACTTTTGACAAACCCAGGGACCATCCGTGTAATTTACTCATATTTTATTAATAACAAAACCACTTCCCTGTCATGAAATATGTGAAGCTGCTAAGGAAATTAATGCCCATCAAACACAAATTATCGAAAGCGATAAAGCAACAGATACTTCTTGTACGAAACACATATATAATAGAGTTTCTAAAGTATTAACATTAACAATCTATGAGGGACCTTTTAACCGATTGAAACTAAAACAATTCATATAGCAAATGCTGGTAAGAATATAATTGAATATTGGTTTCAACTTGCAAACGTATTGGATTAGAAACAATTAAAATTAAACAATGCAATAAATCGATTAAGCGGAACCAAGAACACAATTTGGGCAAACTAATGCAAGAAACTACTAACGAGAATACAATTGAAAAAGATTATAATTTGCCTCAATCAATGTTGAGGTTTTGAGTTGTTGAAGACAATGTTAAGGTTTTGAGATGTAGTAATAGCAAGGGTAAAATGGATATTTTATATTCAAAATATAATTTTCATGTATTTTAAAGTTAAAATATACATAAAAAAATAGTTTGGATATATATGTCATATTTAATTCTTTAGAAGGACATATACGCAATTATGAGTTTTGTTTGGACATATATGTAATTTTGAGCCTTTTGAAAGATATATGCGCAATTCCCCCATTATTTTAAGGTATACTTTAAAAAGTCAAATATAAATTTCTCAATTAACACTTGAAAGTTGAAACTATCACCTCGTGTAAATCACCTCGTGTATATTTGGACAAATGAGTTAAGTACACGTCGATGTCGGCAACAAAGAATCACAATAATACTTTATTCAAACCAAAGCGCCAGCGGTTGGCATAGATTGAGCCAACAATAATATCCAAAGTTATACAAGGTCGAGTTCATGTCAATGAGACAATAAGCAGAGACAAATACAAAGAAGAAACAAGATCGAACTATGATCGGAAAAGGAGAGAATGTGAGACAACGATTGCTGCGGTTGTGTGTTTAACCCTAGATTAGAGGAGGGTTATGTAGGAGAGAAAGATACTGAAAGACCCTCAACTCTTACGAGATAAGCACCATCGACAATAAACACGCACCCTTTAAACCACTTATGCTTTGTCGGGAATAGTCCCCGTAATTAAGCCTACACTAAACACAACTAAATAGCCATTAGCAATTGATAGAATGATATGTTTACCACGATTATGATCTCATTTTCTAACATTCCCCAATCTGTTGGGCAAACATATCAAACAATATCAATTTTTCACACAAGAATTTATCTTTGATAAGCAGGAAGATTTTTGTAAGAATATACTGCAGTTTGGTATGAAGAGCCAATCTTTTGGCACTTATAACACCTCTTGCAATTTTTTCTCGATGAAGTGAACATCAATTTCAAAGTGTTTTGATCTTTCATGGAAAGCAGGATTGACAAAGAAGTTGCGGTGATTTATTGTCACAAAAGATTAACGGAAGATTGATGTCAAATTTTAGATCTTTTAAGATTTTTGAATCCAAATAATTTCACAGCAGTGATGAGACATTGATCTATATTACCTACGTGGAAGATTTAGAAAGGGTGTTTTGTTTTTACTTTTCCATGAGATCAAACAATCATTAAAGAAAACACTGATAACACCGTGATAGATTTCTGGTCTTTTGCATTTAGCCCGGTCGCATCACTATACCCTTCAAGATGATTGTCGAGTTCTTGAAATTATACCTTAGACCTTTTCACGGAGCTCCTTTCGGATATCTCGAACATTGAGGCACATTCTAAATGGGATTTCAAGGGAGAATGCATATATTGTGCGGACAATGAACCGAATATGAGATGTCGTGCAGTATGGGTGAGATAAATAAGTTTCTCGAGTAACCCGATAACCGATAATGTTTACAAGTAGGGATCATCGGTGGGAATATATGAAAGAACGAGTTGGGTTCCATAGGAGTGGACACGGGTTTGCACCCAAGAAGTCCAAACTCTTTGAGGAGTTCAAGACAATATTTTCTTTGGGTGAGACATATGTCATTACAGCTTTTTAAAACCTCAATGCCAAGAAAATATTTTAAGTTTCCCAAGTTTTGATATGAAATTTAGATTTTAGAAAATCTTTGAGCAGATTTATCTCATCAATGCGGTTTCAGTGAGGACAATGTCATCCACATAAACAAGCGAGCAATAAACTTGTTATTCTCTGTTTTGGTGAACAAAGAATGATCATTGATGATTGAACAAAGTTATTTTCTTTTAATACACTAACAAGTTTTTCATTCCATTTCACGGGAGCTTGTTTAAGGCCATACAGAGACTTGACAAGTTTACGACTTTATTTTATTGTTCTCATTCTGTAACCCTTAGGAATGGTCATATAGACATCCTCATCAAGGTCTCCATACTGAGAAAAGCATTGTTAACATCAAGTTGGAAAAGAGGCCATTTGTTTTCACATTAAGGCAATAAGACATCTAACAAGAGACATTTTCACAACAGGATAAAAGGTTTCATCATAGTCTATTCCTTCCTTTGGTTATAACCTTTAGCAACTAATCTAGCCTTGTATCTATCAACTTCACCATTGGCTTTATATTTGATTTTAACGATCCATTTGTAACCAATGAGAGTTCTATTAGGTGGTAGATCGATTATATCCCAAGCATGATTTTCATTTAAGGCCTCAATTTCGAGTTCATAGCATCAACCCATTCTTGTCAAGAATAGCTTCTTCATAATGTAGGTTCAATACTTTTATTTAGACTAGAGGCAAAGCGGTAAGCCAAGAATTATCTTTGTTAAGGTTAGAGTAATTAACAACCTTTTCAACACCATATTTAACTTTCCTTCAACAATAAAGTCATTAAGATTACCGGCAATTTAGAAACTCGGTTGACCTTCTAGCGATAATGGTGGCAAGCCTTCTTCTTGTTCGTAATTCGATTAGAATCGGAAGATGTATCGACATGATGTGATTCATGTGATACGATGCCTCATGGTGTGTATTTTCATCTATGGAAGTTGCAATGGGTTCATCATCCCTAGTATGATGACCCAACACCGTGCCATCATCATAGGATGTCACTCTCCTTCATCATTGGGACTTATTTGTGAGTCAAAGAAATTTTGTGATTTAAATCTTTAGGCACATAAGTTTCAACAAAAGGTTTTGACAAAGTATTTTTCATTTTAAAGGAAAACAGTTTCATAAAATTTGACATCTACGGAGTAAAAGATATTTTTGTTTCTAAACTTAAAAGCTTATAACCTTTTTCTCATTTGAATAACCAATAAAAACACTTTTTCGGACCTACTACTAAATTTATCGAGATGTTGAGAATGGTGGCATAGCATAAGCGACCAAAGACTCTAAGGAGAGAGAGTGAAGGTCATGCCCATACATAAGGGAGAAGGGAGACTTGCGGACAACCTTGAAGATGGTAACTTTGTTTATGACATATCGTGATTAGAACACATTCATGCCAAAGATATAGAGGTAATTCCCACGAAACATAAGGGATCTAGCCACATTAAGGAGATGCCTATGTTTCCTTCTGCAATACCATTTTGTTGTGGTGTATAAACACAAGAGGTTTGATGTAAAATTCCTTTTCATGAAAGAAGTGTTGAAGTTTGTGTAACACCCCAAATTTGGTTTAGTGGAAGCATACGTGTTAAGGGAAGGTTACGAAATTGGAGATTACAACACAA